>OMLB01002192.1:12795-26422 GCA_900302555.1 Myripristis jacobus
GAGTTTTATTATTTTTTTTTTTTTTTTTTTTTTGGTGCAGTTTTTCATCATTTTTATTATTTGTGTCTAATAAGTAGTGGGCAAGCTGGAAGCTTGTTTTCATTGTTGTTCATTAGTATCCTGTAGATACAGAGAGAATGAGAGAGAAAACAAGAATGAAAGAGATATATTGGTACAGGTTCCAATTTGGGGTCCTGCTTACTACCTCTATTTGGCTGTATTCTCCAAACCATTGGTTCACAAAGTGGGTTCTAGGGTCCCTCAGCAGGTCTTGAGAGGTTCCCCATGAGGCCAATGAAATATGTTATTTTCCTGGCTGCGCAGTTTTGTCTTAAATTGTATTTACTGACTGATTCTTCTCATGCGGGGGTCCTTGGTCTGATGCATATCTGTTGGGAGGCCTTAGCCAAGACAACAGATGACAGCTTCTGTTTTTAACATCTCACCGTGCCCCATTTCATTTTCACAGCAGCCATTCAATGTTCAAGCTCATTTCATTCAGAGAAAAACACAGAGGTCTTATCACCCACAGTGGTTTCTGGAAATGTTTTTATCCTTCATTACCATGTCTGTCTCTATGTGGCTCCATATTCAGTGGGCCTGAAAAGAGACTGAGAATGTTATGTAAGGATAGTGGGTAACATTATTGGCTGGCAAAATGAACACTTAAAAATGGGATCCTCTAGAGTTTAGTGATATTAAAAACATGAACCCAAGGTAGGTTTTTCCTCAGAGCTGATGGTGTTTTAGAAAAGAATCGATGTGTCAGCACATTGTAGTGTGATTGTTGTGTGGGACATCTTTTTGGTCTATTGTTATTGTGGTGGGTATAATGAAAACATATTCTGGTATAACTTAACTTGTGTCCCAGGCCCTAAAGAATAATGCTGCATTGCAGACCAATGAGAGAAAACAGAGAAAGAGGGCCATTGTGTCCTTAGTCAAGCAGACAGACCCCCTACGAAGCAAGTTATTACTGCAGGTCGCCTTACTTGAATCAAATATAATGATCTGAAATGAATATGGAACCCCCTCTGTGGTGAGTTCAGAGAGCACCATACACAAGGTCTCATTTCTGCTGCAGCTTTAAAGGTAAAAACTCTGATTCAACTTTATTCCCAGTTTATCTCAACAAAGTTGGCCATATTGGTGTTACGGAGGCTGTTGTTGCATATTTTTAGCCAGTGCTTGTTAAAATTCTACAGGGTGCCCAAAAAGTTTGTAAGTTAATACCATCGATTTTTTTTTTCTTGTATTTGTTTTCCCCCTTGAGCTGTAGTTGTCACAATAGCCAAGTGCTTTAAGGTGCCAGGGGCTCTAGTCTCCAAATGGAAGTGTGGGTTTGAATCCCAGTTCTGCCAAGCAGTTTCGAACCTCATTTAGCTGGCATTTTCCCTGTGATTCCAGACTTCTTGGACACCTTGTAAAGAGGACCCAGCAAAGTGGATGCCCATAATATTCTGACTAAGCTTTTTTCCCCTGATGGTGCTGGACAACACAACTGAAGCGGACAAGTGGTTAGGCCCAGAGAGCTGGTGACATTGTGCCATCTGCCTGAGGGACTTTAGCAAGAGGTGGCAGTGTACAGCCATGGAAGTGGTGACACTATTGTGAGATATAAACATTAATACAAACAATGACCTGTCCCCTGAGTCAGTGTCCCATTTATATGTCATTCAGTGTGCTACATGACTTTTTTTTTTTTAAAGATTATTTTTTTGGCATTTCTGCTTTATTTGACAGTCACAGTAGAGATAGACAGGAAAGGCAGGGGAGAGAGAGGGGATGACGTGCAGCAAAGGACCTGAGGTCGGACTCGAACCCCGGTCGCTGTGATCGGGACCGCTTTACCGGTGAGCCACCAGAGCGCCCTACATGACTTATTTTACCATTAACAAATCATTACCATAATCATTTGAGACGTGAGTATCATTGTGGTAGACAAAGGAGAACACTACTGAGAAGATTGCTCTAGATTTTGTGACAGGTAGGATTTGCTTGTAAATCTGCTGGGTTGCTTTATAGCACAAAACATTTAGAGGTCTCATTTTTTATGGTAATGATATGAAGATGTGTACATATCATAGAGATAAAATCAGCCAGAAATCAGAAAGAAGGTTATATCCTTAAATCTGCACTATGCAAAAGTGCCAAGGGTTGACTGAAGTAAGAACTGACAAAAACATGAAATAAGAATCATGCAGACCCCCTTTACACCTGGTATCTAACATGCATCTTGGGTGATCAGATCACAATCAGACAGTGATTGACACAGGTCTAAATGCACCCAGCAGACAATGAAGATGGCTTGTGAGCAGCAGCAGTGCTAGGGGTAATGCATTGAAAAGTAGTAATCTAACAGTGCTATAGTTGTCTTTACCATGTTACTTGTTCCTCTTTTGTGTGCCAGGATGCCACTCCTTTCTGTTGACACACATATGCACAAACGCAGACACACACACACAGCTGTCCCAATGCGTAGTCCATGTATAGATTTTAAAATTGGGTTGGACTTTATCTTTCTGATTACATTATGTTCTATCTGAGAGCAAGGCTGTCTAAACTGTGAAAATGACTCTAACCAGTGCCAGATTATATTTCTCATGTTGACTGTAAAGACTAAATTCCTGTCATTAAACTTGCCCCAGGCAGAGAGCAGGGCCAGCAAAAAGTCTCTTGTGAGTGCACCCACACAAGTATAGAAATACCAGAGCAAAAACACACACACACACACACACGCAGGTACACATACACACACACACGCAGGTACACATACACACACAAACAGGGCTCACATTCTGCAGAGACCAGACTCTGAGTACATGTTGTAAGTCGTACTTCTGCAGCCTGTACATCTTGTACTGCGCCGCGCTCGTCTGAATCCACAGCTTGTCAAATCCTCTCCATACCGCGTCCAGTATGTCTCCAAGCTATTGGAAATCCTGGATTCTCTCCCTCTCTTTCTTTGTTTTACTTTCTCTCGGTGAAGGATTTTCTTTTGTTTTTACACACACACACACACACACACACACACACACACACCACACTGATTATAAATGCCCAAAACCTAGGCATGCATTAAAACACGCGCATTCAGAGACACATTTTCCTATTAAGGCTTTCCTTCTCCCTCTGTTTTTACCTGTCTCTCTTTCATGCATGTACACTCACTGATGGACTTTATCTGACTTACTTGCATTCACACTTGCCTGAACACACACACACACACACACACACACACCCTCTGTGTTGTGCGCCAGGTAGAATCCCTCGCCTGCCTTCCGATTTTACCCTCGCCTGACTTCACAGACAGAGAATCAAAGAATCAAAAGGAGGGAGAGGAATCAAAGGGAGAAGGAGATCAGAGAAAGGTTAAAAATCCTTTAAGCAATGTGACCCATGAGCAGAGAAAGGCGGGGGGAGAAAGAGAGAGACAGAGAGAGAGAGTGAGAGAAAGAGCGATGTGGCAGGAGCAGGGAGTGATGGAGAGATACAGAACAGAAGAGCGCAGGTGAAGCGAGACACAAAAACGGAGGGGGAGGAAGAGGCGTAAGGCAGGAGAAAACAGAAACCAGAAGACAGGGAACAAGAAAAAGAGGGTAGAAAAGAGGAGGATGGACTGAGAAAGAGACTGTAAAAGGAGATAAGATGGAAAGGATGAAAAGTGATAAAGGGATAAAGAAAAAAAATGAAGGCAAGAGGTAAGAGGCGTGAGAGAGAAAAAGCTAGAGAGAGAGACAGGCTACCAGAGAAGCATGGATATCAATTAGGTATGGTGGTTGGTCGTGATCTTGCAGTTTTCATGCTTGCCAGAAGGGCCCACATCCCCATGTGCTCATGTGGCTAAGAGACTGTTGTGTATTTTATGAGGTTGTTGTTGAACTCTGCATGTCTAAAATGCCTTTGGGTCACAACAAATAAATTTGGCTGAAATTTGGTGTGCAGTTAGCACTTGGCAAGAGAATATCATTTTGGTGGTTGTCCGAATCTGGGATTTCTGCCATTTGATGCTTTTATGGGTTTATTTAGTCATAACGATCATGCTGCCTTGATATGCTGGTGGGAAAGTCTGACATTTGGGACTTCCTTCCAAGTTGGCTGCTAAAACAACATCGCAGTTTATGTGTCATTTTGTTCAAAAATCAAACCCAGAAGACACACAATAAACAAACAAATCTTTAGTCTTTGCAGTTTTAAGTGCACTGGGAAACTGATCTTTCCATTTAGCATTTCTCTACAATTCAAATTGCTTGTGAAAGAAGTCATTCAGCAGCAGGGGGGCTGCGATAGCATTGGGCAGAAAGGTAGGCTCCTACACCCAGCACGGCGGAAGCTTTTGATGAGTTTACAGCTGTGAAGTTTCAAATTGTTGGGAACTGATCTGTCAATAATTTCAAGTTCCTTAGTTTTATGAGTGGGTAAGTTGTGTCACTTATAGCCTTAGATTGTGTGTTTCAAGTTCTGCATATTGTTTGTTGGACTTCTTCATTGCGAGAAGGCTCAGTCATTTATTTAGGATGTAATATTAGCATAGTAGGCCATGCTTAAGCGTATGTTGGCACCAACAACTGCTGTTAGCAAGCAACTTTGCATTATTTTAGTTTTCATTGTGGAGCCTATCAATGTTCCCAGGGCCCTGTATATATATCTATGTGTGTGTGTGTGTGTGTGTGTGTGTGTGTGTGTATTTGTGGCTTTTGTTCAGTAATATGGACATCATTATTTTATGTTGAAGGAACTTTGGATTGTGTATATTGCTAATGTTCAGTTTT
This sequence comes from Myripristis jacobus, assembly GCA_900302555.1. Lineage (NCBI taxonomy): Eukaryota > Metazoa > Chordata > Actinopteri > Holocentriformes > Holocentridae > Myripristis > Myripristis jacobus. Next base: position 17,568 of record OMLB01002192.1, read on the forward strand.
GTAATGTTTAAAAATGTGTTTGAATAAGATCTTTGGAAGCAGCTTAACCATAAACAATGGTTGCAGGTATCATTTACTGAACTCATACTGTTACATTATGCATTTTTTTAAATGACAGAGGTGTGTAAATTATTCACCTATTTATGGTAGGCAATAGAGGGTTGAAGGAACAAGTTGTTTTTCAATTTGAAAAGTGACACTGAGGGAGCATAGAGCCTGGGACATACAGTGACGATGACATCATGACACCATGACAATATTTGATTGGCAGTGCAGTTAGGGATGCATTTCACTATTTGCAGGTGCTTTGTGAAGTTTCTTTTTGCCTTATTTGCACAGGTTTAGTGGCTGCAAAAAACACACAACCCCTTTGAGATTTCACCCTTAAATTTACTACTTTAAAGTCTCCCCAAACAACATAAGGCAAGCCTAATTTAGCCAGACTACCGCTGCAGCATGAACTCCTGAAATGCCTAGCATGTGTGTTCATGTACTAGCAACAAATTCCTTGATATCAAGTCTGTTTGGTCACCTCCCTATAAGAAAGCTACCAAGTGCCCATCAGCACCCACTGTGTGTGGTCCAGTTCTGCAAGAAGAAGATGCAGGCCCTACCCCATCAGTGCTGCTTGGGTGCTGCTATCAACAGACATGGAGAGGAGATGTGATGGTTCACTCATTAACTACTGATATCATCAGCTCTGCAAAAATAAAAAATAAAAAAATGTGTGTTTAAGTCAGAATATCATTCATCAAATCTTTTTTACAACAATGTTTAAGTTCTTCTGGAAGCAGTCAGATGTGGTATGGTGTCTCAGAGCCTTGTAAAAACAGACTGTACTTAGTAATAAAGGTTCTAGCACAAAACTGCATGTATGTAGTGCCAGCTTGCCCTTAACATACCTTTTTCACTGCAGCCATTTTGAAATTAAACAGCGTAGGTTCCCTTCAGTTTCAGTGATCAAAGTCTTTCCAGTGAACAAGCATAAACAACAGAATGGAACCTCAATGTTATAAGCAAAACGCCTGTGTTTACCCTGCTATTTCATGTCAAAATGGCTGCGGTGAAAAAGCTCTGTCTATCTGTTGGATCCATCTGTCTCCTGGGAGCAGACTTTTGTAGGCACTTTTATGTTTGGACTGTAGTAATGCTCTTTGTTTGTTTGACTTTGCTCAGCTAACCAAGCTTGAATTGCATTTGCTCAACTAACCTACTGGTTACTAATTACGACTACTAGCTAACCTTGTGTGTCCAGTTAGCTAGCCAAATACAGTTCAAGCTCATTACCTGGATTTTCACACACGTGTTTCAAAAAGGGGGGAACAGGCAGTCACTCCCTAAGTTCAGGACATTCAGTATTCTTGACCAGCTCCACTCGGGGCGGTCTGGCAGAAGGTCACATCAGGGGCATCAGGATCAGTGTTCCCTCTGCTGATATGATAATTTATCACACTGACCAAATACTATCTTATGAGCCATCAGTCACTGCTCCACTTTGTCCCTGGAGTTTAGCTTTAGTGGCAAAAGGTATTAGATGCAGGGAGTTTACTACAGTTTGAGTTTAGAGTTCCCATGCAGAGAGGTTCAATGGAGACGTTCAGCCCATTAGAGACAGATCAAAGGACAGCATAAGTGTAGCTTTGCCTTTTGGCTTGATTACCAACATCATTTAGGACTAGTGCTGTCGAAATGCACTGGTGACTTTTACATCCTGACTTTTACTCTTGGCAAATATCCTCCAAATGCCACTGATCTAATGCTATTACTAACAGCATCTGAAACAACTTGCAGACAAACCCATTGTCCAAGTCGAATGGCTATTGCTCCATCAATCATTGCTTTATAGTGAAATTATCATGCTTGATCGGTAGCACTTTCTGCCATCACAGGTATGTAGCTAAGAGTAGGAAAAAGTTCAAGATATTGTAGTGCATTTTTCTGTAAAACAATTGAGTTCACATTTAACTTTCAGTGATTTAACTTGTTTTGGCCTACTTCACAAGCTAAATAAAATGTGTTATTTAATCAAACAGGACATTTCATCTTCATTGTTGCTGCTGTATTTGCTGCAGTTCAGTTTATATTCATTTCCCAGCATAATCACAGGTCATAATGAGCACTCTGCCTTTGGCTACAGTTTATTAGTTGAATGTACAAGGACGGGATTCAGTTTGGGCAGTATTTCTACCTCAAAGTTGTACCTTTTTAAGGCAACATCTAACAAATAAGAGAATGGAGGCAGTGCATTGCTCAAAGATCAGCATCATCTCACCCACTCTCTGCGGCATCCTTACAAGGTAGATTGTCAGATTTCAAATTCCAAGTGAGAATCCTTGTGCCTTGCCCACCAAATATAGCCATACAAAAGCATGAGGAAATGCCCAGACACCCTCTCTGTACACACTGTGCTGTCCTCACATGTTGTGTGGGAAAACACCTAGCCTAATATCCCCCTGTGGTGGTAATCCTTTAATTTTTTTAGCTCCATCTTTGGTGCTCAGCTCTCATTGCTCTCACCTGTCAATCAAACAGTTTATCCAGTGCTGCAATGTCATTTTCCTTGAAATTTCTGTTGATGAAGTTGGAGTTTCTGTATGTAGCACTCTTTTCTTTCCCTGTTTAGCCTGTCGCTGCTCATTCAAACCACCGAGTTCTCCTGTTTTTTCTAAACTGGAAACAAAAAAGGCATCACTTCCTGTGCAGCAGGATTTTACAGGGAAAAGATGCACCAGACACCAAGTTTTTAACAGCAAATGTAAAAGCATTTATAGAGAGCATTTAATTAATAGGTACTAGACAAAAATAAAGAGTACCAAAACAGAGCGTGATCACTCATGTCCCCCCTCTTTTATTTATTTATTTATTTTTTTTGATAGGCATTTTTTCTACTAAAGTATATGCATAGTAATGGTCATTGTCTATCCTCACTCAGACTTAAGGCCAGTGTTTTTTTTTATATGGTTTCATACAAGCTGCAGCTCTCTGACAGAGACTAACATGCAGCAATACAGACCAGGAGGGTAAATTGTCAGTGATAGATGATCTAGACGTGGTGATATTCTCTTGCTTTCTCTGCTCATGTCAACCTTGTCCTAACATAAATTATTTGTGATAGTAAGTCAGGTTGGTGTATGATGGCTGGGGCAGAGAGTGTGTGTTTGTACGTTTTTGTGTGTGTCTTTATGTGTGTGAGCATGGTTGGAAACCAATTTTTACATGACTGTGGTGGAGGCTTGAGAGTAAGTGAGAGAACATTGCCTGTCAAAACGCTGTAAAATAAAATAGTTCTCCAACAGCGAGTGTGTGTGTGTATGTCTGGTGTGTTTAACAGCTGTGAAACGGTGTTTGTCTGTGGAGTGAGTGTGCGTTTGTGTGTGAGTGTGTACTAAAAATTTAACTTCTCTAGTTGTGTTTGTTTTGTTTGAGTGTGTGCACGTGTTTTTTCCAAACCACGCTGTAAGATATAAGTCTTCCAGTGTCTTGGTGTGTATGTGTGTATGTGATTTTATCAGACAGCTGCACAGACTCCAGACAAGTGGCTTTTCCTTTCCACCCTCATCATCCTCCAGACACACATACACACACTTACGCACGCACACACATTTACACAAAGACACAAACATCCTTGCCCATGGGCAAGCGTAATCACCCAAGCATGGATGCACAAATGCACTCACACACAATGGCATGCAAGCATCCCCACACACACACACACACACACACACACACACACACACACACACACCTCAGTATAACCTCACAAAGTAAGGGTAAACCAGTGGCAGTGACTAGAGTTTTCCATGTTGGGGAATACAAATTGCTCCTTTTCTGCTCTCAGAAGCCAGTCTGTCCTCACAGGATTGTGGCTTTGACAATAAACAATTAAAGTTTAATCAGGCTAGTTCAAAGCTTGGTTGTACACTGCGGTCTAGAGAGAGAAGGTGAGAAAATGAGAAAGAAAAAGAGAGAACCACTGCCATAACACTTGGGTTTTACATCACAGCCAACACACACACGCATGTGTATGCACAGATTGGACACCCGAGGCCTCTGAAAAGAGTGATATCTTATTCAGTACTACAGGAGCAATGGATCTTCACCTCAGAATCTCAATCTCATTCACCCACCCACCCACACACACACATACATTAACATACACATTCACACATATATCCAGTCACTCGGTCTCTTCAGTTTTGTTTTATCTTGGCTGAGAGGGAAAGCTCAACATACTTTAATACTGTAATAAATTAATGAATTGAAAAAATAAAGAAAATTAACCTTCAGTTATTGCACTATATATACTTACATCTCTCTCTCTCTCTCTCTCTCTCTCCATATATATATACATACGCACAAACACATGCATTTCGTACATATTACACTAAACATGAAAAATAATTGGTATGGTCCGTTTATTATAGCTTTATTTGGTGTTATTTTTCATACGAGGGCCACATAAAGCTATAAATTAGGCTGCTTCAGATTCACTCTGCACTCTGGTAAAGCTCTTCCAGTGGTTTGAGGTAACTTTAAGTTATTAGATGTACAGCTGCTGACCTTTAGTCAGCGATATTTAATATTACTACTCCATAAGTCTTTAATCTCCTTCTAAACCTAGTGGGGAAAACTGTTTTACAGGTTTTGCAGCATACTGTACTAACATATAGCCTTTTTAGACTAAAAGAACTCTAATAGGTGCTGTGCCATGACACTTATTTCACGGGGTCTGGAATTGTTTCCATAGGCTTCAACGCAGGTCCAGATGAAGTTCCAGTTTAGGCCTTGCTCAGGAGGTAATATCTGTGCACCATGAACCAAGAACTTTTTATTCGTATTTTTTTTTTTTTTTTTTTTCATTTCTGCTTTGTTTGATTGTCGGAGTAGAGAGACACAGGAAAGGCAGAGGAGACAGAGGAGATGACATGCAGCAAATGGCCTGGGCTGGAATTCAAATCCAGGCTGCTGTGGTTAGGACTCAGCCTCAATAAATGGTGCCCACTCTACCAGGTAGGCTAGCCGTGCATCCCACGAGTGCTGTCAATCTCGATTGGCCGCACTTCCATCAATATGTGCTGCAAAGCTACAACACAACCCAGCCATCAAACATAGCCAGCATCAAACAGTAAGCCACAAAACCAAATGGCAGAACAATGGAAACTTCAAGTTGGACAAAAGAAGAGATGCCTTGACATTGTGACATTTTTCTCATGACGCACTTTATACCCATCACAAATGGTTGCTGATTCAATAGAAACAGGAAATAAAAGCAGGTTATGGAAAGATACTAAATATCAGATAGTACTGAATAGAAATAAGGCACTGGGATGATGAACCCTTTGTAAACTTGTACATTTGCACTAGGGGTTTGATTTTGATACCAGCAGCCACAGGCAACAAGAAGAGAGAGAGTAAGAAGACACAGGATAATATGAAGAGGTTGTAGATAAGGAGGATGCAGCATCCTGGATTATTTGGAGGGGTTGGAGAGAGTGTCTCAGCCAGGAGGGAATTGTAGTAGTCCAGACAGGAGATAGCCAGAGCTCAAATACAAAGCTGAGTCTCTGGTGAGGACATGTCTTCCTCAGTGAATTCTGTAGAGTGTAAACCTGCAGGATAAAGTTATGGCTGCAATGTTACACTCAGCAAGATTTTTGGCAGTTTGAGAAGGAGTAGTCTTGTCAGTAGTGATCGAGAGAGAAAAATACCTTTCATGAAAAAAAAAAAGCAACTCAGGCCTGGGCTGTTGTGTTTCGTTCTAATTTCAACCCACATGCATCTCCTAGTTTTAACAAAAGTTCAACCTTGCTGAACTTTGACCTGCAAGTTTGACCAACAAGAGTCTTCAACGTCACAGTTATCCCTGGGCTGAAATTCAAACATTGAAGAAGCTCTAATTTTAGCAGATTCCTGGTCATCCAGTTCTATACAACAATACTTCCGTATTCACTGTGGTGAATGATTTTTTTTTTTTTTTGGATGAATAAATATAATGTGACTGCCTCTTTGTGTTTTTTTTAGTTTGAAGTGGTGAGCAGACATCCAGCAGCAGAAATAAGTGATTCAAGGACAGAAGACAGGAGATGTGTGCTGCTGGCAAATTATTATTAGACGTTGTAAGATTTAATGACGGTGCCAAGAAATTTAACATAGAGAGCTGAATTCTGAGGTACACTACAGTGAAGAGGGTCTTTGATGAAGACTGTGTAGAGTTCCTCTTCATGATGCCGGATGAGTGTGATCTAACAGATGGGAGGCAAGCTATTAGAGGATCGCCCAAGATCCCTTAAGTTGGCAAGACACATCTTGTGAATAACAGAGTCAGCAGCAACAGACAGAAGTAGAGGGAAGAGGACTGAAGAGAAGAGTGACCACAAGGTCAAAAGGACATGAAGACTGAAGAGAGAAAGTCCTTCACTCTCAGCTGAATGGGCCATCTTGAAGCCAGACTGGTTGGGGTCCGAGAGGCTGAGCGAGCTGGTTAGAAGCAGCACACTGAAGAGGTTTGGGGGAAAAAAGGCAAGGGGTGGTGCTGGTCTGTTGTTTTTGGCATCAATTGGTAGGTAGGTTTCTTGAGGCAAGATGTGACTCTAAGCAGATGTACCAGATGTCAATATGGAGCCTATGATTGTCAAAAGGAAGGGAGCAGATCAACAATTGTCTGGTGAAGGGAGCAGGGTGTGGGATCAACAGTTGGAGGGTTTTAAGGACCTCATCTGGGGAAGGTAAGAGAGAGACTTTATGCAGGGAAGACAGAGTAGTGGACAGGATGCATAATGTCGGATTATAAGAAATACCCTTAATCATTTTATTTACCAATCATTGTCTGTCCTGGCTATGGAGCTGGCCATATGGTTGGAGCAAGAGTTGACATTTTGGGTAAGAACAAACCTCACAAACCAACTGGCATTGTTTTGCCTGTTCTTTGGGGATATTCCTGATAAAAACAAGGCACATCAAACAGCCATAGCTTTTATAGGCCTACTTAATACTATACACTCTGTGGCCTGCTACAGTGTGTACAGGCTGCTACAGGTAAGATCATGAGCAAAAAACAACAACAACTTTCAGCTTTAAAAAAAAACCCCTACTTAAAATACATTAATATTTACATTACATTTAAAATACATTAATATTTTTTCTCAGTTGTAGCAAATCACCGACATGATCACAGGACCAATGTGCCATGTCATTTTGTAGCAACATTTCTGCTGAAAATGTGCTCCCCAGATCATGATGCCATTAAAAGAAGAAGAAGAAGAAGAACCAGCAGTAGCATCAAACAGTTGGGTTTGCTGTGGTCATCTCTGAGGCACCATTCATATAAAACTTAAAGAGCAAATTGAGCCCACTTTTTGTTTTACTTTGTTACAGCTTAAAAATCTACTTTTATTTGAGCTAGTAAAAATTGTCTGGACACCAGTAGTTTTATGACATCATGAAAAAATATTGAATCCTGCAGTGTGATTCTGTGTTCCGATCTAATCAGGACCTGTGCATATCATCCACATTTCTCACTTACCCTTCATGTCTCACCCTCTGTAATCTTAGGAAAAAAGTATTTGTCTCTCCTTGTGGGACATTTTCCAATTTCCCATTCATTGTTATGTTGTCGCTTAGCTGTATACCCCAGACTGACAAGATATGAATTATAGACTGATACACACTCCAAAGTATTGGCATTCAAGACTAAGACAGTAAGGTGCAGTCTAATTTTTCATATGACCATGTTTCTTCTATGTGTGCAGTGTGAACAGAGAACTGTCTCTGCACATCCATCCCTGACAGACTCTATCACCTGTGTGTGAAGTCTCGCCATTACAGCTCAAATCGGTTTTGGTTAACTTGTCAGCACTGTGTGCCCATTTATTAAATGTGATATCCTATTTTAGGACCTAACAGCCTTACTCTGGTAGTTGACACAGTCAGCAAAAAGACAGAAGGGAGGAGTTGGTAAATTGAGGGGCTGAGAAGATAGTTTTTGGGGATTAGAGGCAGGTGGGTGAGTGGAGGGGCAAAAGTTCGATTTAGCAGCAGAGAGAACTTTCTCTCAGCTGCTCAAAGCCTTGTACATTCAATTTGCAAGGCTTGAGGCATTGAAGGAGCAGGTGGGCAGATTGAGGAAAGTGCACAGGAGAAAGGATGATGGTGAGTGATGATGAAAAGTCAGGCAGAGATGTGAATTTGGAGGAATTGGGAGAGTGGTGATGATGTGAGGAAAGGCCAGTTTAGATGTATGTATTTACTGGTTTATTTGTCAGAGACAGTGCACATTAATCAACAGTAAAAAGAAAATAGATAAAACAAAAATAAATATAAATAAATAAATAAATGTAAATGAGCCAGATATGCCCTGAGAGACTCATTTAAAATGGATTAGTAAAATAGGGGAATGGATAAGGAAATAAAGAAGTGGCCAACTTTCTGGGAGATTAGGCCCTAAAGACCAAGGGCTCTAGTTTCCCGGCGCAGCGCAGGGGGCGCAGTGAGGCGCACCCCGCGCAGAGCTAGTTTGGACCAGCGCAGCGCGCGGGGCGCACAGAGGTGCGCCAAGATGGGAGTGGCGGCGTAGCAGGGGGAGGTGTCGACAGATTCAGCTTGGCACAGTGACAGTTTCGTGCCAAAAGGCTTCGCCGGTGCGCCCAAAGAGCAGGGCTAGTTTCGACCAGCGCAACGCAAGAGGCAACTTTCCCAGACCGAGGTGCGCCGAGATGGGTGTGGCGGCGCAGAGGGGGGAGGTGTGGACAGATTTAGCCTGGCGCAGTGACAGTTTCGTGCCAAAAGGCTTCGCCGAGGTGCGCCAAAAGCTCGCCATCTGAAACCACGTCTACTTTCAGCGCAAGGCGCAGCGGACC
>OMLB01002195.1:9663-28934 GCA_900302555.1 Myripristis jacobus
TTTTTAATTATAAAAAAATGTATAAATTATATTTATTCCAGATAAATCTCTAAAAAAAGATGGATTTTCACCCCCCCAAAAAATGGAAGTACCATGTTACCAAATTACCAAGTTTTTTTGTAATTTGAGAAGCCAAAGGCAAATCTCGACTTGGTGGACAATACAGATTTGTATTATTAGTATTTGTATAACATGGTACCAGTATCGGTTAACACAACGCTTACTGACTGATGTCTTTTCTCTGCCTTTCTTCAGTCAGGCTATGTCTGTGAAGATGGAAATGGATATCAGTGGAGTATCAAGGGCACCCATCTCCATCCTGCCTACTGCTGAGGTCAAAGCCACACTGAAGCCAGAGGCAGACAGACCCCGCTGTGCCAGCACCCCTTGCTCGCCCATCAAAAGTACTGTTGCAGGGTACCAGATTCTCCACATGGACTCTAACTATCTGGTGGGCTTCACCACCGGGGAAGAGCTGCTCAAATTAGCCCACAAGTGGTCGGCCAGCACTCCGGAGAAGAGCTCTGTATCAGAGGCGTTGCCTAGTTCTGTCCCGAGCTCTGTCTCCAAGCCGATGGACTTGGGCATCCACCGGGCATCACGAATCTTCAAAGCCAAAAGCCGCTACTACCAACCCTATGATATTCCTGCTGCCAACGGACGGAGACGGAGGCGGATGCCCAGCTCAAGTGACACCTTCCTCAGGTCCCTGGCTCACAGCGAGCCTGGGAGAGGCCTGCACGGGCCTTTACCCCTCTGCCTGCTCAAAGGGAAGAGGGCCCAGTCCAAGTCTCTGGACTACCTCAATCTGGACAAAATGAGCATCAAGGAGTCGGCAGACACAGACGTTCTGCAGTACCAGCTGCAGCACCTCACCCTGCGCGGAGAGCGTATGTTCAGCAGAAACAAGACATGAAAGCACACGGGAGGGCGTTTCAGGCGTCATCCACTCTGCTGGAGATTTGGGTGCTGTTTCCAGCTGTGTGTTTCTCTCTACTCAGATTATAGGCAGTTATTTAACCAGACACTTAACAGGCACTCAATTAACTTATTACATTTAAGCGGGGTTACAATGGGATTCTGAGATCCACACTAAAATATACCCTATACACATAAAATTGTGAACAAAATTCTCTGTAACCTGGTTGTTTAGGTACAAAAATGTGAACTATGTCAAAATTTAGCAATAACTGTTGAACTTCTTTATTGACGATGTTGTGTGTTTTTACTGTACTTTGGTATGGATGTGCGAGTGTTTGTGTGCCTGTGGATGTGGGTGTGTGCTCTTCTTGAACATTGCACTTGATTGCACTGTTAGACATCTAGGGCTCTATGTTGTGGTGGTGCAGATCAAGGGCAGTGACTTTGGCAGTGACAAAGTGGTAAATTCGTCAGTCACAAGCAGAGTTTTTGCCGCCTGCACCCATTTGGTGTTTTTGTGGCTCACCCTGGCATGTCTTCCACCAAAAAGGGCGTGGAGAGCAGGTGGGGCGAGTGTCAACAGAAAGTGGGTGGCATGATGTAAGTTTGGGTTCCTACTATAAACTGAGCACCTTTTAATTACATTTTAGTTAGTGGAGACGCCCAACCATAGTACTAAAAATCACATATAAGACTGAATATATGTTATACTTGTCTGTTTCACTTTGATTTAAAGGTCCGTTTCACACAGTCACATTTTTAGAATGCAGAACTTGACATTGAGAACATTTACATGCACGCTAATAATATGACCATGAGGGACAATACTAATGATTTTGCATGTTTAGTCTAATATCTACAAAATATATAAACTTCATGTTTCTGCTAATCTTTTCCCAAAGCAAACAGTCACGTTATATCATTTTTCCTCCATTTTCTCCATTCATTCCACTTTGATATGAAAATGAACTTTCAGAGACTTCAGACTTTCTTCACACCAGTATTCCATCACAGTAATAAAGTCGTCCATGTTAGTTTTCCTAAAAGCAGCAGCACTGTTGTGATTTGAGGACATGAATTGGGTGGAGTGAAATGGTGTCTCCGCTGGAAAATAGTCCCTGGGGAAACATTTGCTTTACACAGCAAATTATCATTTCTGTGGTTTATGAATGGTAACAATAGAGTTACCAGCAGAAGCAGAACAAAGTGGCTGTTGTAACAAAAAATTCAAATTTGAAAATGGAGGGATTTTGAGTATATGTTGTGAAATCTTTAGTACCCCTGCATGTTTGGCAAGATGGTTTGTTGCAGTGTAAAATGTGGTTAAATTATAGTAAATGGGCCAAACATTCAGAATCACTGGGGTGGTACTTTAAAATGTCCCAGCAGTAGACATGCTTACTTGCAACATAAATAAGTTGACTTTAATTTGATTAAAAGCATGTTATTGAGGCAGAGTTTGGACTGGGGCAGATTAAAAGAACACATCAACTTTTGGGGGGGATTGCACTAGTCTATCATATACTGGATGGATAACATGATAACTGATCGCCCATTAAGGTTGGAATTATGGAAAGTGGGTCAGCCGCCGTATTGGTACGCCCAAAGGAAATTTGCAGCAAAGCTTAAAAAGAACTTGTAAAAAGAGTGTAAAAACAATCCATGGTCGATTATAACTTCATAACTCTATAATGATGGGTATTGATCTGACATTATTGTTGATATATTGGTCTAGTTCTAAGAGGTTTTGCTGTCTAATCGTAGTAAGTGTATTTTACAGACGTCTCACTCACGCAAAAAAAACAAAACAACAAAAAACAAACTAGCATAATTTAGCAGGCAGGCTAACAGCCAATGAGCTTCTTCCCTACTACTAACTTTGATGTGTCAGTAGCACTGATGATACAAGCTGAGAGGAGCAGTTTATTCACTGTTTTACAAACACAGTTTGCTTCAGTTCTGTGTGTGTACGACTGGGATGACAAGTGTTACCTGTCTATTAATAATAAAGGTAAACGAAAAATCGAAGGTGTATTTTTTTTTAAATTTCAGTTTTAAGTTTGTAGCATGAAGGGGGAAGTGTTTAAAGGTGAACACCTCAGCTGAGGCTGATAGAGCTACAGATGATAGACTTAGTGATTATAACGCCTCTGTCATAAAGTGTTGGGCATACCAATATGGCGTCTCAGTGACTTCACTGGTTATTTTGTAAACTGCAATCCATTTTTTTTCTTTTTTTTTTATCAGAGATCAGAGGGAAATTGATATTTTGTGTATCCTACCCAGAGTCAGAAGAGAAGATTGATACAAATTTCATTCAGTTCAAAGAGAGCAGAGTGCTGTGAGCTGAGTCAGCACAAATACGGGCTGCAGGATGAAGCTGCTGGCCTGTGAGGAGAGGGAAGTAGACCTTCCATCTAGCGTGCCCAAAACATCTTGCCCTGTTCAAATGAAATCTCAACCATTGACATTTATCTTGGCAGGATTTGCTGCACAGTCACTCATAATCATCATGTTGCTTAGCTGGTGACATGTTGGTCACAGAACTTGGATGGAGTAGAACAAACTATCCCTTTCACATCAGCACACCAGGATGGCCACAGTGGTGGCCGTTTAGATGTGGGCCACTGCCGTGGCACCAGGTTAGATCCTGTGTAAACCCACCGACTCTCTCAGTAAGAGGTTTTGCAGTGAGGAGCCAAGTAGAGGAAAAGGTTGTGTCTCTGCCAGTGGCTGTTTTATAAAGTGAAATAATTTTGAGTTATGACTATTGTGTCAGTGCATGTGCAACACAGCAGGAAACACAAATTCACAGTTGTAATTTCTGCTTTTAGGTTACACAGCACAACATGTCTGAAGCTCTTTCAAGCAAGTGTAGTGTGACACACTTTACTGCCCTTCTGACTTGATGCCATAGCAAAGAACTACAATCATTTTGTTGTGCACCAGCCAAAAGACCACAGTAAACAATACAGACACAGCAGGGCCTCTTCCGTAGCTTGATAGGATTTGGCTTCAAATAAATACAAGTCTTGATCTGTCTATCATGAAGAAATGGTCATCAAAAGCAGCCTCTAGTTCATTTGAGGGATGTGGTGCACATGATCAAAGTGCTGTGCAATTTTTATTTTCTGCAAAAAGCTCTACACTGTTGCACAATCATTACATGCACGTCTGTGCTTTATGTCCACATCAGACTGATAAATATAAATTGGTATGCTACTGTGCACAGCTTCCATCCACCAGAGCCAACCACCAGTCCTCTCTCAGTGTTCTCATCCAAGAACGCCGGGTTGCTGGGTTGCAACAGCTCCATGCACTGTCTCTTTTCTAGTGGCTGTCCCAAAAGTACAGCCTGAAGCATGACATTTTTTTAAATATTATTTTTTTGGCATTTCTGCTTTATTTGATAGTGACAGTAGAGAGAGACAGGAGAGGCAGGGGAGAGGGAGGATGACATGCAGCAAAGGGCCTGAAAACCTCTGGATGAGGAAAATGGCAGCAGACGACCCCGATGTGTAGCGTGCACTGCTTTTAAAAGGGATGAAAAAATTTGGTTGTGACTAACATCAGCGGCCAATAGACTAACTGTTAATGTATTCTGCATATTCTTCTTGAATCAAATCCTGTGGCCGCTGTGCCTCTGCAGTGCCACTGCCTGTGGTCACGAAATTACCAAAAATGTGTCGGTCATGCCTGAGTGAGCCTGCTCCATGAGCTTGAGCCACTGCCCGCGTCTCCACCTTCATTCACAAATATAGAGCTCCTAATTTATACACCTACATCTCTAGAGACTGTGGCACACCTTTATGTGGTCACCCACTATGGCACCTTTTAGCAGTTAGCATCACACCAAGAAATACTGTATGTAAGCAAGCCTTGTGTACCTTGCCATGTAAAACCACTCCTATACACTTCTATTTTTCCTCATGCCAAATACAAAGGAACTGTAGATTTCATGTTAACCAATGACTGTTACATGATTAAACGTGATTTAAAATGGAGCCTCTGGAGAAGACTGAGCTCAAACTACTAACTGATGCACAGAGCTGAGGGTCCTCTCTGTGTCTGTGGCTGTAGATGAACACTGAAGTAGGGCTTTAACAGAGCTGACTGTCTGCTGTGTCCTCTTTGCCTCGAAATTGCCTATAGGGTCAGCGTTTTGCTTTTTTTTTTTTTTATAAAACCCAAATAACTCCTTGAAACCCCTCACCCTACACACAAAATTCATCTTATTTTGTTTCCTTCTTCTTCCTCTTCTTCTTCTTCTTCTTTGCAGTAATTTAACCAAATTAATTAAATTACATTTGATTTAATTAATTTAATTATTTTAATCTAATTTTTGGTAATTGTATGGTAATTTTATGGTACTTGTAATTTTAATTCCTATATAGAATTAAAACACTTCCAAATATATGTTTTTTGGTATTCTTGTGTTGTTGTTGATGTTGTTTTTTTGCTGCAAATCTTATGGTTATTGTCTGCTAATGTTTTGCTACTTTTATGGTCATTTTCCTGTAAATTTTACTACTTTTCTACATTTTGCTATTTTTTTTTTTATGTTAACTTTTTCATGGTAATTTTGTGGTGATTTCATAGTGATTTTCTTGCAGTTTAATTTGAAATATATAATGTTTTTGAGATCGATAAGTGAATTTGCTGAAGTTTCAATGGGTTAAACGCTGGAGATTCCCTTTACTTTCTAAAATCAGAATAAAAAAAATATAAAATAAAATTTGGGAATGGTTATGTCTATAGTGTGATAATCAGCAAAGGGACGTGGAAGTAAGACATAAAACGAGTTTTTCAGTTGAAACAAAGGAGTCACAATACACAGGGTGAACACAGGGACTAGCCTGTAGAGTAAAAGGTAAAATCAAAACAAATTTTCAACAAAAAGAGAAAGAGAGAGAAGGAGAATGATACCTGATCTTGATGCCGCCGATTGTTGCACATTATGATGTATTACTTCATTTAAAACAGCTGATTTTGCCTCATTGCTCAAAGCAAAAATGTGCCCTAAATAGGACATGAAATGTTCAGATTCACAGATACCACACATCCACACACACACACACACACACACACACACACACCATTATGTTGGGAGTGTCAAAATAACTCAGATCAAAGGTGGGCTGATTTGTGTTTGTGCACCCTAAAAGCTTAATCAACCTATTCCATAATCTAGAATCATACTCAGGTAATTCAGCCTTGATTTGGAGTGAGCCTGGTAGTTTGTCACAGGTTAAGTGTTGCTATATACTGATCTTACAACTTTGTGAAAAACCTCAGAGGAATGTGGCAGATTCAAGACAAATCAACTCGACTTTTAGTTTATTTAAAGGATAAGTTCACCGAGCTTCCTGCTTCCCAGAGCCAGTAACGATTGGCCAGTTGAGCACTGTAGCTGTGTGGGAGGCTGCAGCACAGGGAGGTCATGCTCAGTACTCAAGTGACCAGTGAAATGTGGCTCTGTGTGCGTGAGGATGATACCAGACAGTCAGTAAACAGGGCCTAGGTCCCAAAATAGTGTCCTTTAAGATGACCAAAAACCACTGTGTCTTACAATTAACGCTTATCCACAAAACTGAAAACGTGCCTTTTGTAGCCGTTATGACAGTAACTTCCTAAATCCAGACTGAGTTATTAAATATGTTTATTAAATATTTTATCTTTACCTTATTTATTTATTCATTCATTTACGTTTTTTTTTTTTTAAATAATATATTAGTGGAACTGTATACTGTGCCATACAAGATTTACCGTTCCAGTGCCCTGTATATCATTTTCATGAAAACACCACCAGCAACAAAAACAAATAAAACCAAACCCCCAAAAGTTCAAACAAACCCACGCACACCCCATCCAGATAGCCTTCATGTCAGATTCTATGGTACACTAATTTTACTGTAAAACTACAGTATGGCATCAATTACTCAGACTAGACAAACACAGAGGACCAGGTAAATGAGTCTCATTCAGCAGGCAGCACAGACAGGATATTAAAATATGAAATGAGAAGTTGCCATTTCCTAATGAAATCATGCAATGATCATTGCATCCTCTAAGTGCATCTTTATTTTTTTTCAAGGCTCAAGAAAAACATCACATCCATTGGCCAGGCAGAGACAGTGAGGTAGCAGATTTCAAGGCAAGAGGTATTCAATGACGCACCAAAGAGTAACAGTAACAATGTCCTTCCTCTTAGTGCCAGGTAATAAAGGTTTGGCTGCCACTCCAAAAATTGCCAGAAGAGGGCGTGCCTGTGCCTTGATCTCCAGAACTTTGGTCAGACTGTCACAACCATTTAGCATCAAAAATCTCTAAGTCTGCAGAAAGCCCACAGCACGTGTAGTGAATGTGCCTATGAATAACCACAATGTTGGCATCTTGAGTCACAATGTGGGAATATTTTGGCTAACCTCCTTTTACTGAAGTGCATCCTATGGACAATTTTAAACTGTGCAGCCTATCCAGTGCACCTACACACCGATCCTTACATTCATGTCAGTTCACTTTCCCATTTAGTTTTAATTACAGAAAAATGATCAGTGGCAGTCATAATCTGATAGCAAATATAATATCAGTCCCCTCTGAGTTGGATGTGTTTCCAGGAGTTTTTCCCATCATATCTTACATGGGAGGTTAGGATATGAAGGGAACTGTTTCAGTACAAAGTGATGGATTTGAAAGCATCTGGAGACATTTGAACAGGACAGATCATGTTTCTTACATAAAGTGTCAAAGCTGGAATGTGTCATAGAGTTCTCTGAACCTCTTCAATCCCCTCACTCTCTTCTGTGAAAACATTACATCCACTCTAGAAGGTGGGAACAAGTGATGAGTGCTAATAGTACCCAGAGAGGAAGCTGTCAAACAATTAAAGTGAAGGCCAAACTGAATCCAAAGTCAAGGAGTAGCAAGAGTGCTCATCTCTCTTATTAAGGCGCTAAGCACTGAGTAAAGGGTCTGAATACTTATGTCAATGTGATATTTCAGTTTTTCCTTTTTAATAAATTTGCAAAATTTCTAAAATTCTGTTTTCACTTTGTCATTATGGAGTTCTGAGTGTAGATTAATGAGAGAAATGAATTTAAATGATTGTAGAGTCAGTCTGCAACATAACAAAAGTGAAAAAAGTGAAGGGGGAGTGAATATTTTCTGAATGCACTGTAGATATAGAAATACCACACACACACTTGACATTTTGCAATGTCTACATCCCTTCTCCCTCTGCCCTGTCTTTCTTGTCACGCTCTGTCATATCTGTCTAATAAAGCAGAAATACCACACACACACTTGTTGACTTTTACTCTCTCACAGAGAAAAGTAATTGAAGACAGAGCTGAACATCTACCCAGATTCATGCTCTAATTTTGTATTTAATGAACTGAAGATTATATCTAGTTGAAAACCTTACCATCTTACCTCATTTGGGTCTGTGCTGTGCTGAGCTTTGTGAAATCAAAATAGCTGCCTCAAAATTGTGTTATTTATTTTATTTGAGTTAATTTCCACTTATCAACAGTAATATAATAATACATATACACAATAATAATACTGTAACACACTTGTTTGACTAGCCAAGATTGCAAAGTGGCATAGGGCCTCATGTTGGTCTTTGCCTGGGGCCTCCAAGTCAGTCAAACTGTCCTGCACACAACCAGTCATTACAGCACTCTATGGATAGCTTTTATATTTTGAATTTCATGAGTCCATAGAACAAGTCCGTCTTTTCACTGCATAAAAAATCATAGAAACATTCAGTGCAAATAAAATGCAATTTATATTTCATTCTCATAGATAATGACATAGATGGACCAAAACCCAAGCAAAGACAGCAGTCCTGGTATTGGGATTCTGGTTCACATTCTTGTCTCTTCTGGTGGTCGATTCATATAGTCCTGGATGGCCTGATGTAATGGCAGCCACTTGTTTATTGATGTTTTGATAGCTACAATCCACCTGTAAAGAACATCAGGACAATCATTTACATGCAAACATCTGAATCTCTGGTAACACTTTCTTTGGATAGACACATACACCTGTAGGTATTCAACAGAATGTTAGCTCAAATGCAAGTTAAATATCAACAAGAGTTCAGTAGAACCTCAATAAGCCAGCAATTATATTTCATCATGTCCATAAAGTGTTGTTATGGATCCCGTGATGTTTTTGGAGGAGATACTCCCACAAGTGCTATGATTGGTCAGAAAATGTATTGGCCATTTCCTAAAACAGGCCTGACATAAGCCCGATCCCAACCAAAACCCTAACCTTAACCCTGTGGGTGCATCTTGCCCAAAACTGCAGTGGGTTTCATAATAACACAGTGGGTGTCCAGCAATAACATCAGCTAGGTCTGCATGTCTGTTAAAGTTCAGCAAACACACACAACAGAATGTCAAAAGATATGTCAATATGTTGTTGAAATATAATTTATGGTTTATTGACACTCTGCTTAACTCTTGTTGATATTAACTTCTATATCAACTGACATTCTGTTGAATATGTAAAGGGGACTATCCAAAGAAAGTCTGAAGTCTATTGCTCTGTTGCTCTTGTCTCTCCTTTGTTCACTATTGGTGGGTGAACTTAACAAGTGTTAACTCCTCACCGTTTATTTTCAGTGGCATTTTCAGCACAGAGATAGAATGTCTTGAACTCCTCAGACGGAGGTTTCAGCTCAATGGCGGACTTCTTGGATCCAAAAGACTGCTCTCTCACCATGTACCCGTGAAGGTAAATCCCACCTGGAAGCAGAGATGGTTGTGTACTGATCAGTACCTTCTGTGATGAACTCTTGAATAGAGGCTTACATCATCTATGTATGTGGTGGAGGTGCACCACCATGGTGCAAATAATGATGTGAGTGGGTGACATTGCGTTTGATTCAGCTGAAAAAATTAGCTCCACAACGAATAAGGGCCTAGTATTGTATAGAACTGGATGGTGAGGAACTGCTACAATTAGAGCTTCATATATGTTTGATTGTCAGCCCTGGGGTTACTGTGATATTGAAAACTCTTATTGGTCAAGAGGGCAAGTTCATCAAGTTTGAACTTTTGTTTGGAGTGAGGTGGCAACATATCTATGCAGATGGATGCAAATACTTTTTTCCTGCCCTCACATGCATTTCAGTTAAGATAAATGGAACATGAAAGATATGTAGGACCACTCCTTGACAAATAAAACTGGGCAGGAATGAAAGAAATGCCTGAAAAAGCTTGTTGTGGTCTAAGTGAAGTATGTCAAACTAAGCACTGTGATACGGTAGATTTGCTTCCATATTTAGGCTACAGTGACAGTGAGCTATCTGCTCTTCAGCTCTAGGCTCTACTCCCAAACATTTACGGTTGTTGAATCTGGACAAAAATTTAGCATTGGACTTTATTAACTGTCCAACTTGACGGCAAACTTGTGCAGTGCAACAGTTAAACCAATTCTTTTTGAGTAGTGTTTCTCAATGTGGATGTTTATGTAAGCAGAGTTATATTGCATTTTGAGAGACAGGGCTTCATGTTGTCATATCCTCATTTACATAAAGTTGAGGTCTAGGCTACATTATGAAAATGGGGATCATCCAATGCAACCTCTGAAATGTAGACAGATTCAGCAGCTGCATGGGTTATTTCTTGCCTCAAATGTTTTCAGAAACACATTTTGTGAACCATTTTCATAATTTTGCAATAAATCTAGAAGAGTTTCCAAAAGATCTGCCATGTTTGTCTGGTGTGATATCTGGGAGAGGGCAGCCCACTAGTGAAATATTCATCCAATCAGGTGCATCTATGAAGCGTTTTTTTGGTTATAGGAGGGTGTGAAACCCCGTAAAAATAAGTATGTATTGGCCAGAAGTCCAAATAGGTAGATGAGAAATGAATAATAGCAATTTCTGGATTTCTTGTTTGAAATAAAACTGGGAAAACATTCCATTTTATGCTGGTTTCCTGTAAAGAGATCAATTGCATGCCCATCACGCGTCCAAAGCTGGGAAGCAGTCCAACACCTAACATCCAAAACATGCCCCTATGTCTAGCCTCCACACTAGAGTGTGGATACCTGACCCGAGCCCGTTGGGTCCCAACAGGCCTGGTTTGGACAAAAATTTTGAAATTATGTTTAGGTCTTGGTTGAGCTAGGTTATTTCAGCGCTATTCCTAGTGAAACTTTAGTGTAAAATAAATACAAATGATGGACCTACTGTCTGTTCTGGGCAACTTTGTGTGGAGTTTATGTGACAATGCTGAAGGCAACACAGACTATTTCAGGCAGTAAATGTAAGCTAGCAATGGAGGACAAGCAAAATCTCAGGCTCGGGTCTGGTTCAGACACACAGACACACACAAAAAAGAGAACGCCTGTCGGGCTCAGGTCGGGCTCGGTCACTGTGCTCCGGCCTCGGCTCAGCTTCAGACAAAAATATACGGCCCAATCCGCACTGTGATCCAAACACACACTATAACTAAAACCTGCCACCTGCCAAGCAGCAGCACATCAAAATTTAAGAAAGAAACATAAATACAGTATTCTAGATTATCAGACTGATATAATAACAGGACTGAGTCTCATATGTAAAGTTTATGAATAAACAGTGTGCTTGCTTAAGCTGTCAGTATTATAGACTATCAAGTTTTCCATTTGAATTATAAAATATGCTATAAAATATGCAGTTGTGACATTATAAATAAACAGTGGAGCCATCTATGTAACACCACCTGAATACCAACTAGTAGCCTCTTAGTAATTCAGTGTGATCCAGTACCCAGAGCATGAGTTGAGCGGATGCCACTGTAGAAGTAGAGGCAGCCATCTTTCAGAATGCAGTAGTGCTGCACCCAGCTGTCCTTGTTCTTGTCAATCTGGTGAAGCAGTCCCAGACACTCAGGACTTTTCACAGCCAGGGGGGGCAAACAGGAGTTGTGTCTGGTCACATCCACCCACACGTGGTTCTAAGACATGAGAGTTAATTGAAGAGATTAGTGGGATAGCCTGACAACTAAATATAGAGGTGGTAAGCTAGTGTGGCTGACCTGGCCAAGCACATTCACGAGTTTGTTCTCTGTGCTGCCATCAGTGTGCACGCAAAACCGATTCATGATAAAAACCATTACAATCACATCATGAGGTATTTTCATACAGGATTTCAGCATATAAGTTATTTACCTACATAACTTGTGCCTTAAAAATTCCATTTGATAAGTGACTCACTATGTGGCAGATGTTACCTGTGTAATGGGGTGAACAGCTTTTTCCATAGCCTCCAGCCACCTGAAATCACAAAGACAAGAAAATAAGAAAAAGTGCAGTTCTGTTACAACTTCACAGTCTAGCCAGTGTGCTTGAATAGATGTTGATAGACAATGAAAAAGCGGATATTCAGCTACACTTTTAAGACAAGAGTGTTCAAAACAAAACACATTTTGGCTAGTCTTAGCCTTCATCAGGGCCACAGAGTAGGACCAAAAAGAAAGAAGAAAAAAAAGAAAAAATAATGCTCAATGTTGCTGTTTTTTTTTTTTTTTTACTTCCATCTTGACCAGCATGATTTTATAAATTCCTGTGTTAAATAACCTGAGTTACAATCACCTATGATTTTGATGTTACTTTGCCCCCTTGAATAATATCTGTCTGGGTCAAAAAAAGAGAGAAAAAGAGAGTCAGACATGACAGTGATCAAGGCCACACACTGACCAGTATGGATGAAGTGGTGAACATCAGATTGTTGACAACACGTCCTTGAAGGCCCAGTTGGACATTCCAGAGAAATTTGATGTGAGTATACTATGACATGATGTGAGTATACTATGACATTGCATTGAATTGTCTGGTCAGGTCCAGAACAGATTCAGAGAAACTTCTGGGTAACAGGTCAGGTGTGGAATTGGGCTCTCCAGGTTCGGGTTGGATACCTGTGCAGGACTTAGCACCATGTTATATACTACCCAGAATGCCACATCAGCCAGTGGGGTTATAGCAGGTAAACAATAGGCTCTTCAGAGCTTCTTTACATTAAAGATTGTTTTGTAATAGTATGTGTGGATTTGTGATCACTGAGTGGGGAAACTGCCAGCAGTTTACCTCCTGTGATGCCACTGGTTGATGGTGCCATCTAGGAGGATACATACCATAATGTTTTTAATGATTCTGTAACCCTGTCACATCTGCATCTGCAGCCTGTGACAGTCCCTCCACCTCCAGCTCTGCTACTCCCTGTTGCCACTCCCCTAGTGTGTGTGTGTGTGTGTGTGTGTGTGTGTGTGATTTCCTAAGTAGATACAGGTATGTTGGAGTTAGAGTAGGACATCACCAGCTGCTTCACATTTCCCTATATCTACTCAGCTCTACCATTTCCACAATGCCAGATTGTAGTCTCTGTCACAGGCATTCATGACGCTTCCAGCCAAATCCTATTTGCATTATTGCATTCTGCTGTTGCCTACTTGAAACCTGGACTCAAAACCTCAGCCTTGTTTGTTCTCCCTGCAGTCCTGCCTGTTGTGACTCCAGACCCTGTCTCCTTCTCCTTGTCTTGCCTTGTCTGCCCTGCTTCCTCTGGACCCTGCTCAGATAAACCCCCACTCCCTGGATCCTCTGCACTCGACCCTTGACCTGCTCCACTCTAGATCTGTTCTCTGGGTCTCAGCTGGCTCAATAAAACCTTAACCTTAGCCTTAGCCTTTGACAGCAAATTGCTTCTTTCTTTTGTCCTCCACTAAATAGCCACTCTTTCATTTTGTATAAATATACACATTTGAATCCAGACTTGAACTTCAAAAGGAAAACGGGATAATAAAATAAAATCTATAGACAATTAAACACAAGTAAATAAGCATACAAAACAAAAAAGCAACAACTTATCAAAAGAAATGCATTTGCTTGTGAAGTTTTTCTTATCATACTGTACCTTTTCATCTCTTGGTTGGAAGTGGCACAAAAGAAATACACTCGATTGCCGGGGAGGGGGCAGCACTTGAACACAAATGGTTTTCCAAGAGAAACATCTGGTCCAACTTCAGCCCCTTCCAGCTTCACTGCTGACAGAGCAGGTCTCCTCCCTTCATCCTGTTATTAATATGATGATAACTGTTGTCAAAAGGACACTTCTCAATTTCGGAACCTTAGTTGACTAATTTTGATCTGAACTCTTTCAGTCAATATAGATCTATCACTGTGTGCTGGTAACTATTCCCTACTTACCCGCTTGTGTCGGTAGTAGTAGAGGCAGCAGTCGTGTGTCAGTACAAACCACCTCTTCCGCCAGCCTTTGATCAGTCCAGACTGGGTGCGCTTGTGAAGGTAACCCCGACATGCTGGTCGTGGGGTGTTAGGAGCACGGGCAATGTCTGACCCAATGGTTAAAGTCAGAACATCTGGACCTACAATTTTAACAACAACGACAACAACAACAACAACACCAACATAACATTTGAACCTTTTTGAACCTTTTGTGGTTTCAGTTATATTGTTCTATATTGTTCACTTCTTTCACATGGTTATACATGTTGTTGTTACCACAGAAATCAGTGCATAATGCAGTGATGTGAAATCAACTGATATATCACTTGATATATAAATTAAATATCAACAAGAGGTCAGCAGAGTGTCAATAATTCATAAAATATATTTCTACAACATATTGCCATATCTATTGACATTCTGTTATATTCTGTTATAATGAAACCCACCAGAGTTCTGGGCAGCATACTCTCACTTGGTTAAGGTTAGGCTTCTGGTTGGGTGAGGGCTTATATGAAGCCTATTTGAGTAAATGGGCAGCAGATCAACAAATGTTATGACCAGTCACAGCGCTGGTGGGTGCACCTGACCCAGAACTCTGGTGGGATCCATAATAATACCATAATATTGATATTCTAGTGAACTCTTGTTGACATTTCACTTATATATCAATTGACATTCTGTTGAATATCTAGAGGGGACTATCCAAAGAAAGTTTAAGTGAGGGGTATTGCCTTAAGCAAGTTAAAGGACCATACTGGTGATTCTGAAAGTTTGGCCCGTTTACTACAGTTTACCCAAATTTAAATTGCAACAAACAATTCTGCAAATCATGCAGGTGTACTAAAGATTTCACAACATATTATCAAAATTCCTTTCATTTTAAATATGATTTTTTGGTTAAAACAGCCACCTTATCATGTTTTGCTTCTGCTGCTAACAAAGTTGTCAACATTCATAAACCACAAAACTGATAATTGGCTGTGGAAAGCAAATGTTGACACAGGGATTATTTTCTGGCAGAGGGAGCATTTCACTCTGCCTATTTTCAAGTCCTCAAAACACACCAGTGCTGCTGCTTTTAGGAAAACTAATGTGGACGACTTTATTACTGTGATGGAATACTGGTGTGAAGAAAGTTTGAAGTCTCTGAAAGCTCATTTTCATATTGTGGTGAAATGAATGGAAACCAACGGCTGGATAAAAGATGTTATGGCAGCTCTAAAATGTGACTGTTTGCTTTGGAAAAAGATTAGCAGAAATATGAAGTTTTATACATTTTGTAGATATTAGGCTAAACATGCAAAATCATTGGTATTGTCCTTTGAGGTAATATTATTTGTGTGCATGTACATGTCCTCAATGGCAAGTTTTGCATTCTAAAAGTGTGATTGTGTGGAATCACTCCTCTGAAACAGCAACTCCTCGTACCTTGCCTGGCCAGATCGGCGGCCTCAGAGTGAGGAACACTGGTCACATCAGTTCCATTAACAGCCAACACATAGTCTCCCACCATCAACCCTGCCTCCTCGGCAGCACCATCTGAAACCACAGGGTTGACAATGTCTCATATCTCATAACTTGTAACTCATCAAGATCTTACCTTAAGAGGGGCAGAAAAAAAGCATCTGTGTCCAAGCACTATGGGCAGTCTTCAACTAAATGTGAACAATTTGGGGAGCATTTGGGTGAACACCTTTGGAGATACAGTATAGAAGTTAATTGACTCTGCATATGATTCTGCATTTTTTAAAATATAGAGTGATGGACTGTATTGACCATAGGTTGCTGCTTAGTAAACTTTTATCACACATCAGTGGATGTGCTGAAAAAATTTCAGCCCTCTTGTACCTATGGTATAATTTGAATCAATGGAGTGTGAAATCTCTGGAAATTAAAATTTGTTTTAATACGCTACACCCGATTTAAACCATTTCTATAATGTTATGTTACATCATGTTTGATCACATTGCAGCCTGCTTTGCAGCTGCAGACTAAAGCGTCCTCGGTGAATACTGGACCAATTTCAAAAATTGTTGTCCCTCTCAGTCATTTGAACCCTAAAAGGTGGAAAATAGGGCATAGCTTGAAAAACAGCAGCATTATCCTTCCATCAATTGTAATATAATTTTATGAATCGACATGAGACATGAACCAAGATTGTGCATACCAAATTTCATATGAATCAATGCAGCCAATGACATGATATAACCCATTTGTGGCCCTCCCCTGAACACTCTCTTGAGCCCTTGAGCACACTATTGAAGAGGTGTGTCAGATTTCACTTTTATATCTCAATGTGTTCATGAGTTATGGCAAGCTTTGTAAAATCAGCCAAGCTTCCACATTTTGAACACAAATTATTGGGGGCAGGGGAAAGGTCAGTCAGTCCCATTTTGCTACAGTAAAAATGACTGAAGTGAGATGAACAAAATTAAAACTTTATCTTTTTAGATAAAACAGATGTTGACAAAGATTTCCTTCAGGGGTGTAGTTTACAGTTGAAAAAAGGTAATAAATCACAATATACATCATCAAAATACTCAGCATATCACAAAATGTTTAAAATTGCAATACTGTCATATTGTGACTTCAGTATTGTGATAATATTGTATCGTGGCACCGCTGGTGATTTTCAGCCCTTCCCCTGACAGGGAAGTACTGGTTATCAAAAATCCATCAAAGTAACTTTAATTTGCACCAGTCCAGGTATGGACTGTGCAACATTTGGTGAAATGTCAACCAAATATGTAGGAGGAGTAATGAAAAATGGTTTTGGAGGTAATGCAAAATAGCAGGAGGATTTGCTTTTTGGGCAGTCTACTAAAAAGAAACAAAGTCAGTGTTAATATTTACCACCAACTGGAATATAGAGCTTAGCTTGGTACAATGGCTACAGGTCTTTGCAATTAACATAACATAAAAATGGTTGCCGCTAAGTCCATCCTGCAATGTTGATTTGAATAGGAAAGTCTGTTTTGTGGCTGCTTTTTAGCCCTCCATTTCAAAAAACGTCAGTAAGAGGTTCAAAGCTTCACTCTGAGTGCTGTAGAGGATTTGCTTCATTTCATCAAAAATTATGTATCTTTACACAGTAAATGGTTGCTTGAAATGTAAATGTTATGGGTTTCACCCTCATTGCAAACATTTCAGTTTGGCTCAAATCAACATTCCACAAATTCTAGCTTGTAGAATTACAAAGGAGACTTGCTTAAAACTTCTCAGTTTTTAAAAACCCATACCAGTGATTTTGCATGTTTAGCATACTACAAATGTACACTATACATTTTCTGCTGAACACTGTAAATCACTGGTATGGTCCTTAAGACCTAGATGAGTCAACATTGTGTGTTAAGCAAATTTACTTACTTGTGTCAACTTCAGTAACCACAATGGGTTTAGAAAACTGTATCCGGAAGCCCCATGGATACTCTCCCATCCCTTTGCTGATCTTGATGGTCCTCTCACGAACTGAAAAGAGGAGGAACCTTCATTTAATACAAAGGGGTATCCAAACTTGTCTAATGATGTCATCACTTTGATGCACAGCCTCAATGTACAGAATTGCCTCTGCATAGTGCTTGAAACACTTTCAATGGTTTGGATTTGGATTTGGATTTCATCGTGTTCAGTCTTCAAGACATTTCATTCCTTTGACTCAGGGGTTTTCAACTGATTGTGACCCAGGGACCATCATCAAAAGCAACCTGGGGACCACTCTTGTTGGTGGGGGGTTACAGCCCTCTCAAAATTCAAGTTCCCCCATCAGACAGTAACTCACTTTTACTATTTGTTAGCACAATCAGTTTGTTAGTCAGTAAGCTAATATGTATGTGTGTGTGTACACGCAGGCCAGGAATGCATGGGATGCTAATTAGAATTAGCAGAACACAGACTACCATGGACCAGATGAACGCTATTTCCAGTTATCACCAAGAGATGTCACCTTGATTTTTCACAGTTTTCTGTATTTGAATGAATTTGATTGAAAGAATTAGTTATGAATTTGATTAAAACAAGAGGTAAAAAAAATGGTTATGGTGTTCAACCTCCATTATTGAGTGAATGGTCAGAGACCACCTGCAATACCTTCATCGACTACCGGGGGGAGCGGATCACCAGTTGAAAATCCCTGCTTTAATTTCAATTGAATTTCAATGAAGTTTGTTCTTGAGCATGAGTTAAAATAATGGCAATTTTCTTGCAAGAGTTACAAAATGCACAACTTACTTGAGACAATTCGAGGCCTGGTGCTGAGGCTGGGAGGACTAGCATCTGAACTAACATCATCTCCTCTGTAAATCCATGCTGCAGAGTGGAAAGTCTCTGTATAAAAGCCTCTGGCTTCAATGTCTTTCACTGTCATGTCCATAGAGCGTGTGTCTTCTGATACTGCACACAAAATGATGCAAAAGAGTACAAAAGAGTACAATATACAGCACAATACATACAAAATACAGACAAATGATGGACATCATCACCACAGACTCCTCAAAATCCAGGGTTTTGGTAGTTTGTGCTTGAATGAGGTGTATTTCCTTGTATAACTGTGACTTGTAATGAGTACTAAACAATGATCCTGATCATGTCATGATGCTTTGAGGACAGTGCCTTCCAGACTTACAATACTGCCCTTCAACAAGGAATGAATGGTTACCTTGTGGTACTACAACAATTTGACAAGGCCTTCTCAATATGTCCTGATGAAGACAGAGGTGGAAGCATGTTGGTAATTCCCACATAGACCAATAAATTACTGGCACACTATAATGCACATATTTTTTCTTTCTTAAATAACTGCAAGAGAGTGTGCAGTCTTCAATATAGTTTTCTGTGCCTACAAACCAAAGACGTGTGCCTTTTTGGGTGTGCATTCTGTATGCATTTTGTCTTGAGACCTTCTCAAAAGTGTACCCCTTGGAGATGAGATGACCAAAAGCATTATTGTGAAGCAATGCCATTGTGATTTTTTCAGTTGAAAAACTAATTTGATAACAGTAAGATCAGTCTTATCCTGGGAAATTTAAAAAAAAAAAAAAAAAATATATATATATATATATATTTTTTTTTTTTTTTTTTTTTTTTTTTTGCATATATATAAAAACTTC
>OMLB01002195.1:28954-43191 GCA_900302555.1 Myripristis jacobus
TTTTTTATGCATATATACAATTCTGGTTCACAGGACCCAGAGGTTTTACCATTAAGCCAACAAGTAATTTATGTGACTATTGAGATGAACGTCTACAGTGATTGTATTGTAGCTTTATTCTAGAGGTCTGCATGGGATGAGTCAATTTGCAGGGACCTGTTGAAGATATGGGCAGCACAGGTATTTTATTGAAGACTGCTGGTGGGCACATGCTGGCACACTATAATGCACATATTTTTTCTTTCCCTTTTTTTTTCAGGCTAGACAACGACATGGTTGTGGGCTGGAAATTGTCCATGATTGTATGGCCTAGCTTGCCTTGCCCCATGTCACAACCAACAGCCTGCTTGCTTGTCATATGAACTGAAGGCAACATGGAGAGAGGCGACTTTGGACGATGGTAGATTAACTCAAAACACAGACTCAAACACAGTTAATACAAAACTGTCAGAAACAAGCAGGCAAATGTTTGGGATACTTTGTCAGCGATTTACAGATGCCTTTGGTCCATCCGTCCACCATGTGCAAGGTAAGCCTATAGCCTGGTATGTCTGGGTCATAATTTAGACATGCAGACAATTGCTTAAAATATCATATTTTTAAGGATGTTTGATGTATCTCATTTTGATCTGTAGACCTGGCTATATTTTGGATAATCTTCTATAGATATTTTCAGTGTAAGCTATATGGTACACTGGTATTGTGGGCAAGTTGTGGACATGAAATCATGCAAGAGCAAGTGCATGCAGTCTTCAGATAACAGACCCCTGCAGACCTCTACTTTCTTCCAAACAAAGTCAGTGTAGCTTTAGATATTTTGTGTGGTACCTGATTCTTCTGTAATGTCACTAGTTATTGAACTTCCCCCAGCTGAGCTCCACTGCTTGCTGTCCTTGAAGAGTTTGCGCCTCTTTGCCCAGTGGTCAGATCCACTGCTGTCTTGGTCTATATGAATCAGTTTCAAATGATCTTTCATCTCTGAGGAAGCTGCAAAAGATTGACATACAAAAATCATATCACATGGACTTTCATTTAAACTTTTATGTTTGCTAGACCCAAACATTGTTGTATTATGTCTTTCTGAATAAAGCTCATAATTTATAATACTGGAACTTACATTTGGATACATTCTGTTTTTCTACCTTGTCGGTTTTACAGAGATGCTCTTTTCTGTGGCTTTCTATTTCTTGATCAGTGGAGCCATTGGGAAGACATAATCCAGTGATTGCAGATCTTTCTAAATCTTCTGTACCCCTCCTTGTTTTTTCTAACTGTTGGTCTTTTCTCTCCTCAACAATCTGTGAAAGAGGGGGGCTGAAGATACTTGTTTTTGCAGCAGAGGGCCTTCTTGATGTTGGTTGAGCTTCCCCTGGTGGTTTGTTGACCTCAATATTTCTCAGTGTATCAACCTCATTCATGTCTGCTACAAGAGACATGCAGGGTTCTTCTGAAGCAGAGTTAAAGTTGTCCCTTTGATGCTTCTCAGTAGAACTGCCATCTGATAATTTTGAGTCCACCTGCAGACATCTTTGCTCAGATGTACCTACTGTAATGGTCATGACTGAGCTCTTTCTAGGTTTGGTTTGTACAGAAAGTGAATTGTTTTGTTCTGTCTCTTTGGCCTTGGTGTCCAGCATGACTTGCTTTTCGATTCGTTTTGCTGAATTGGTTTCTAATATGTGTTCCTCAGAGCCACAAGGAGATGGAGGGATAACCTGAATAACTAGGGCTCTTTGACTGAACTCATCTGCAACAAGCCCTGGGTTTTGATATCCTACCTCAGCTATCTCTTCATCAAACCCACTCTCTACTCTACTACTCTGCTCCATATGATCTCCACCATCATAGTCATTCCGATTTTCCATGTCGTTATAAACACTGTCTTTTAAGTCCATTTCATGCTGTCCAAGAGCTTCAAGAGGTTGGCATGTATTCTTGCTCTGCTCTTGAAAATGTTCCTTTATCATGAACATGTCCTCAGTATTCTCCTCAAATTTGGTAGGGTAGAATGGATTTATAGGTGGCTGCTTCCCGATTTGTCTCTTTGGAATTTCTGGGCTATGTTTACAACTGCCTCTGGTTTCTGAAGAATCATAACATTCTGTTCCAAAAGGAGACAACCCATCATCCCCCTGGTAAAACCTTCCTAGTCTTTCAGCTTGAAGAGGAAGGGATTGCATGATCAAAGAGGAGAGAGTGCCTGAAGAAAATGACTCCCTAAAAGGAAGAACATCCTCCTGCATTGAGCTTGAGCCTTCTGTCATTCCTGGAAATGTTTGCCTCCTTTTTTTTTGTAATGAACATGCTTTGTGTTCTACAGTGGCGATGCTATTGTTTCGGATCCAGGTTTTTCTCTCGTGATTGTCGATGAAATCTTTGGTAAAGCCTGACCTGCTAAAAGACGAGGGTCTCATAAACATGGGCTCAAAGTTGTCCGATTCAGATAATTGA
The DNA here is from genome assembly GCA_900302555.1 of Myripristis jacobus. Lineage (NCBI taxonomy): Eukaryota > Metazoa > Chordata > Actinopteri > Holocentriformes > Holocentridae > Myripristis > Myripristis jacobus. The sequence continues at coordinate 31,406 of OMLB01002195.1, forward strand.
TCAAAGCAATGTGGCAGATCTTCACTTTCATCATCATCCAGTGAACATGGGCCACCAGGTTCCTGATGACACATTGTGGTCTGGGTGGGGTTAAAGTTCCCTTTCTGATTTTCAGTGGAACCACAGGCACCAATCCTACAGGAAGCTAGGTCATGTGTAAGGTCCTCTAAAGTACTATATGAAATATCTGCAAACTCACGGGGTGGTGGAATGTCCCGGAATTGATCACTACTAAGGCTTCTGCAAAAAGATGGCCTCTTCCCTTGAGGCCAGAAATTTGACAGCGGTGTTGGGCATGACTGACTTGCCAGTGTAATGCCAGTGTTGTTAGTACAACAGGATTGGCAGTAGTTTGAACTGTGGCAAAATCTGGATGGAATAACGCATTTTGAGTTCTTCTCAGCATCCTTCTGTTCACTTGTGCTGCCAAAACTAAAATTGTAGTTTATGGTGTCTTGGGTTACACTTTGATTGATCACATTCAGATTCTGAGATGACTGCTTGGATGGATTGCTGTTAGGTGCCCATGTCCTCTCGCATTTGCTCTTGAAACAAGTCTCAGCATTATCTCCCTTTTGATTGAGGAGAACAAGCGTGGTCTTGATGCCAGAGGTATCAATTTGTAGTACCTCTTGAATTTCAAGCTTCACATATGCACCAGAACAGTTGATTTTCATTACATTAGTTACTGATGTTGCTGAACTGGTGGGATCTTCAGTTAATGGCTCTTGTGACTGCTGAAATATGATCCTTGGGGGTGAATCTTTTATGTCATCAATAGACACTGATGTGACTACCCTCATTCTTTTCTCATTATCTTCTGTGGTACATGGATTACTTTGGTTTTCAAAAGAATTAAGATGATAATCTTCTTTGAATTTTTTATCCCTGCTTGTTACATCATCATATTCGTCCTGCTCATCTGATCCGGACAAAACATTTTCCTTTCGAAAAGAGTCTGTTTCACACTTTTCAGTGATGTCATCTTTATCACAGACGTTACTTTTGTTATTCTTTTGACAGGCGAATAACGAGACACTCTCTGCAAGTAAAAAGAAAATTATATTCTAATTATAATTTACAATATGAATCATATTTAAACTCTGAGACAAATATATTGGACATATTTACAGATATATTTGGGCAATACATCTAACCAGGAATACATTCTTGGTAATTTCTTTTGAATGTACAGGTTCTGGTATTCATTCTTTACATCTAAATAGTGATCTGCTATCACTCTAAGATAGAGTCAGATGTATTGGTAGTGCTCAAATGTGATGTTGACATTAATCCAAAAGTTGCACCTCAAACATACCCTTCCATTCAGTATCCCTCACTAATCCTTCATTGGTCTAAGTAGTCAAAAATTGGCAGGCTCAGATCAGCCATGGGCAAAATATGACTCAAATAGCCACAAGATTAACCTCAGTGCCCTACCCAAGGTCCCTGTGTTAAAGCTGCTCACGTTTACTGCTGCTGGAGCTCTTCCTCCTCTTGCTATTCCTCCTCCTCCCTCTCCTGCTCATTCTCAAAAACGCCTCAGCAGTCAGTGTTCAGTCAGCTGCAAGACAAATCAAAGTAAAATAAATGAACAACTCAAGCAAAAATTAAAGCAAAAAGCTAAAATCCTTCTAAAGCAAAAGTTTGTGCATGTATGTATATATGTATGTATGTGTGTGTGTGTCTCATGTGTTTGTCTTTTGTATTTGAACATGTCACCATAGCGACAACACCTCTGTTGGCCTTGTCAGTAGATCTGACTGATCCCTGCTTAAGTTCATTGGTCCGAAGCGAGGGATTTACTCGTAGTTAATGAATGAACCGCAGTGGCAAATAGATACAATTGTCTTTCAGTAAAACAAATTGCAATATGTAATCACTGCAGTAACAATATTTTAATGTTGATATATTTCTATGAAAAAACATCAAAAACTCCCAAAAGAAAATAAGACTTACATGATTTCCCACCATCACCATAACAGATGAATTAGGTCTGTTTCATTTGCAGTTCACCTGCAAAATAGAAGTCTAACTCTAAACACATCTGGGATAAGACCAGGAAACAAAGCGATGTAGTCACTTTACTGAAAAAAAATGTCATTTCACATGTAAAAACAACCAGCCCTGCAGGACAGTGAACAGGTTATTTGGGGAAAAATATGACAGTAGTAGCAAAAACAACAAAAATAAAAGCTTTATTTATAGTACATCATATTTATGAGCATGTATATCTTTACTGCCATTTGCACAAGATACATCTGATGAATGTTTTCTATCCCTCAGGAATCCAAAACCATAACCAGCTGGGTATTCTTAATAGAATCAAGAAACAAAGTAAAGCAGTCTCTTTACTGAATAATGTGCAACTCCTTTGACATGTAGAAACACTCAAAGGTCAGTTGAAAAACATAAAAAAAAACAACTTTCATTTTATAGTTATATATTTCCAAGCTACCTCTTGACTGCCATTTGCACCAGGTATACTTGCTAACTGTTTTCTCTCACACAATTGTTCGTATTAAATATCTCTTACAAATACAAAACCATAAATAGTAGGGCATGACACAGTGACTTACCCTTAAATGCCAATTCTTGTTGTGGATGATGGAATCTCCAAAATTACAGATATTAAGAGGACATGCGGGCAGAAATTGCAAATGGCCTGTGAAGACTGCTGATCTTCCAGAGGCACCGCATTGTCCATGCCTCTCAGACTGCTCCACTTATTATTGTTTCTATTCTCAACCTAAAGCAGCTTATTACGTCTAATCCCATCAATCACTGGTGGTGTCCCGTGTGAAGCTTGTTTATTCATTGCCTCTGCTCTTACACAGGTAAAGGAGGACAATCAGATTTAAAGTGAAGTGGAAGGGGGCCTCCCAGTGGCTCAAATGGCAGACTGCACACCTTTAAGGCTAGATCCTTTGATTCTGGCCTGGACCCATTGCTGCATGTCACTTCCCAGCCAGCACTCCGCTGTTCAGCTCTCATGCTTCCACTGTTGTCTTCCTGCAACAACTCATCTCACCTCACCTCACCTGAGATTTCAGAGTGAGGACTTCTCCTAAGAGCTAGACTTCTGTTAAGATGACACACATGTCACACCTGTCTGTCTCTGCTAGGATCCTTTCTATAATGTTGACTCTTATAATAACAATCTGAGTGTGTGAGTGGCAAAAAAGAGATATTTTAGTGGATGTTATTTGACAGGTGAAGTTGCCCCATTTAATTACACTGCAGCCCATTTTGCAGCTGACAGGTCAGTGCCAAAAACTTGTGTCCCTATCAGTCAGATGGACCCAAAATGTGTAAAAAAATGGCCCAGGTTAAAAAAAAATACTAGAATCCTTTAACCCCTTTAGCCCTGCAACAGAGCTGGTCCCCCAGAGCCTACATTGCTATTTTTTTGCTTATTGTGATGTCATTTCCTGGACTACCTTCAGACACTGAAATCTGTTAAAGATTATGTCAATAAACTGTAATAACTGACAGAAGTATCAACATTGTGACGTAACTAAAAATAAAAAATCCCAAATTGTGATGAATAAAAAACAAAAACATAACATAACATAACATAACTCCATCAAATTTTACTTAATGAACACAAAAAACATATTGATCCCAAACATCAGAATGTAGAAACATTAACAAAATATTTCTCAACACTCAGATATGCTCATTTTAATGAGCAGAGTTCATGTGCTTTTTGATAAATTCATCTGCAATAGAAATAATTCCCCGTTACCTTTTTTTAAAAACTGAAGAATCACTAAGATCACTCAAAGTTTCCAATGTGTAAGGACAGTACCTACTAGACGTAGGATGTAAAGAACATCAAAACGGATTTCTAAGAACTACAATTATCTCAGCGGTGTGGAAACAAAAGAAAGAAGCAGTTCCTCCAACTCTTCCTAGAAGTGTGAAAAAGTCCCTGCAGTCTGAATAAGCTTCTGGACAGCTATAATTAAATCAACACAAACCAGGCAACACTTGTCTTGTCTCTGAAGACTGGATCTGCTTTTGTGCTCTCTGCTGCACACATCCTCTTTCTTAAATGCTATATATTTTTTAGGAGGTTGCCTCTCCAGTAGCCACGTAACTGGGTGCCTGAGAGGCAACCTGTGCAGATAAGATGAAAAGTTATTTAAAATGCTACAGATTAGGGACTGGGATGATGATTGGTTAACTCTGAGGACACCCTAGAGGGAAGACCAATCAGCTCACTGGCAGACTGGGAGCTTCCTTATTGCACTAGCTCTACCCATTTTTAATAGCCGTTGCCCATTCAGTGAGGCCAACTCATTTTCAGTACTCTTAAGTATTTCAGGATTTTTCCTTTAACCTAATAAAGCCGCTGTCTAAGAAGTCGCTTTCATCCTCCACAGACTTCTCCCTTTATGTCTTGACTTTATGTCTTCTCCCTCACAGCCTCCAGCTTTATTTTAAGTGCAACATTGCCCTCCCTGGTCCTCTTAAGTGTTGCAAAAACTGTGGAAGCACCTACCATGAAAAACAAGCGAACCTGCTTCTTCCAGTCATTGGACAAATGTAACTCTGAACTCAGTGTCATTCAGTGCTTTTATATACTGTGTTTTAGAAAAGTGACATGAGGAAAATTAGGTCAGGAATGTAAACAAATACTTGTCAATACATTTCATCAAAAATCAACTGTACTTGTTTAAGTCACTACTAAAGGTCCCAATAAGGGGAGTAAATATTAGCATACATACTTATAAAGTTTTCATTTCTTTAGATGACTGGCTGTGTTTGAATATACTTGATTTTATTAAATGTGATTTTAAGTGGTATTGAAATTAATAAATACAGTACACTCGTAACCTGATTCTTCATCTGTGGCGCTTACGCCTCTTTGATGTTTGCTCACAGACAATACTGACAATGGGAGTAGACAGACAGATATAGAACCATTGAATTTCATTCAATTTCTATGTATAGAATAGCTCATTTTGTGACAAAGCTGATGTCAGATTAGTCAGATCTAAAAATGTGTCACAGCAGTGATCCCTTTGAACAGAGACTGGTTAATCCTACATTGGGACTTGTAGCTGCATTTAAACATTTTTGAACACATCAGAATATGCTGGAAGAAATAAAAATCAGTTCAAGGTCATTAAAAGTTCAATCATTGTTTTTGACCATGTGGTAATGTTAAAAGATGGATAAAAGATGATCAGTGGTTTGTATTCCTGAATTCCTCTGTGGTTTACCTGTTAGTTGTCACCATGACAAGATGTCACAAACCCACCACCACAGTCCTCAGAGGACTGAAAAGGAGTAGTACAGTGTTTGATGAAAAACATCTCAGCTTTTGATGTCAGCATGTTACCTCACAAGGTTTTGTTTCTCTGACTGATAGTGAGGTGGACAAGGTTGCAAGGTTGCAAGATCCTGGTGTGAAGCATTCTGTGGTGTGACGTGGTGTTTTGCCATTTTCTGACCAGTTGTACTGTGGTGCTGACATGTTAGTGTGGGGAATTAAGCTGGGTGTTTTACATGTGGCCCTTCACACAGTAAATATTTCCTCCTGTGTGTTTGGCACAGTGCAAGTTGGTGTGGGAGATCAGCTGTCTGCTGCAGGGGTTGATCTCATTCTTGGAAAAGATTTGGTTTGAGAAATAGTGTTTCCTACTACGCCCGAGTTCACTGAAAATCCTCCATCTGATGTGTGTGTTGCCCCCGCAACTTTGATGCCCGAAATGGCAGGACAGACTGTGATCATTGGCTAAATTAAACATTTGGAAATTTAATTTAAATTTTGTCTCTTCACTGAGCCATTATAGGGGAACATTCATGCTCTACTGAACAAAAAACAAAACTCCTTTTCTTTTTTGTGATCAATTTTTATTGGTAGTTAAAAATGATTATGTGCTGGTGGAATTGCAAAAAAAAAAAAAAAAAAAAAATCAAAATCAAAGAACATTAATTAAGTCACCAATGTCCATTGACAAACAAGCAAAAATAAGGATAGTCATAGCTTGTTTTCAGTGTGAAATATTTTCTTTTTTTTCCTGGTGCATGTTGGCAGCCCAGTGTTCAATACATGTCTGTGAAATCAAGAAGCCATCTTTGGATATTGGCTGTATCTTTTCATATAAGGATCCATAAAGCAAAATCACTTCAAATGGGGGTCTGAGGCTTACGGCAAGTTAACCTGGGGGTGGGTAACTTGATAAAAAGTTTAAAAGCCCCTGATATACAGTAGATCATTCACTGTTTTCACTCTGTCATCTCATCAGTCATTTCAACTAGAAGGAAACTTCACCAGCAATGTTCAATAACAACAGGCTTATGCACTGGCAGTGCACTTGGATATTACAGGTTTGTACTGCTGTACCAACCAAGTGCGGTGAAATTTTTGGAAATGGCTTAGCGAACACTATTGGCTTAACACAGTTTCATGAATGAGGTCCTGCGTGGCTTTGGACCAATAGGAGCTGATCCGGGCGCCTAGGAGCTCCAGAGCGGAAGTGGATTCCTCAGCGCTGTTGTGGTGCATCCTGACTTCCAACATGATGATGCGCTGCCGCCACTTTCCCCACACAACAGCCTGCGCTCCTACCCAAATCCAAGCTTCACTCAGGTAGCATGTTCTCTCTGAGGCTGACAGAGATACTGCTGCTGGCTGGCGCACCTTTGACTCCACAGTATAACGCAGGGTGAGTAACTACAGGGCGGCAAATTTCCATTCATTTAACATAAACCCTCGTCCGTCAATTTAACTGAGATTTGCACCTGGCAGACATCATTTAGAGCCACAGTTTACTTAATAATTGACCCGAGTTTGTTTAAAATGAGAGGTGTGACAGCAGCCTACTGTGAGCGAAGATCAAACGACGCACATATTATACAGGAGAACTATCACATAATGAGGCTATCCAGTCATTGACATCATCAAACCACCGTCACGGTTCTTGGTCTAAAAGAGCCTACGTCTAACAAAAAATAAAGACATGCAGGCTATATTATCCAGCTTCAGAGCGTTCATTAGAGGCAGTGATACTCACGTTTGAGCAGGAGCTAACGGAGCTGTCCATGCTCAGCTGCCTGGGTGTTTTCGGCTGCTGATGAGACTGGCACTGGACATCACACTGCGCTGCAAGGTCTCTGAAAATCCATCACTGTGGACGGAGGCTTTTAAAGGCGCAGCTCATGCTGCCTGACGTAGGACAGGAGCGTCCCACTCAAGGTCAAGCAGAAACCACTATCTCTTTATTTTAGCCAGTGATGCCTTTATCACACTGAGATCGTGATCTCGTTTGCAAGTGAGACCTGACTTTAAACAAACAAACACAGCAAAATGATAATTAAATAACACATATTTTGACATACATTCAAATAAATAGCAGCATACAATGATAAATAAAAGCATTCTAAAATATCCAATATACATAAAAATGAATAGAAATACAAGTGCATCAAGTCTAACCTAAAATCAATATAACTTCTAATTATCTATTTTTGATAAACAAAATGTCTGAAGCCTCTCTTTCCAAAATTAATCTGAACTTCAAGACCAGGGCTTTAAAAGTGCAGTTCATGCTTCCTGAACTACAATAGGAACAATCCCTCCCTGCAGCTTTTAACACATGGAAATCAATATTGATTTAATCTGACCAGAGTTTAATTTTTATAAACAAAACCAAGGTCAAGAAGAAATCACCATAGCCTTATCTGAGCCACAGAGTACAGAGAGAGTACAGAGTAAAAATAACACAGAAAAAAATTAATACCATAGTAAAATAATAATAAAACAACAAAGATTTAATACACTTTTTATATGACCAACAGCACCATTAACATAATTAATATATGCATTCTAAAATATCCAGGGCATAAAACCTAACAAACAAACCAACAAACCAACAAACATGTTAGTTTGGGGCTGGAGGTATTGCCTGCTCCTCAGAGGGAGCAGAGCTTCATCAGGAGAAGCTGAGAATAAACTAAATGTCATTCTTTTACTTATCTGCATTCTGATAAAAAATTCAATGTCATGGTTATGATTACTTGTTACACAAAAAGTCATCTACATGATCAAATGTGACTGTGACTGTGACTTGGCTTATATAGGAAACACAACATGCTGTCTCAAGACTGAAGGCTTGTCTTTCAGAGCATAGAAACAGCCTATGGACTAGAGGTTGGATACCCGACCCGAGCCTGTCGGTAACTGATGGGTTGGGCCGGGTTCAGATTTCTGATGCGTTGAATTTAATTTGTGCCTTCATGATATTGATCTTGATGTTCCTAGTTGTTTTTGACCTTTTCATAGAGGCATGCTCTGTCCCCATGTGGGAGGATCAGACAGTGTTGTCCAGCTTGGCTCTGATTGGTCCAGCTTGAGATTAGATTGACTTAATCATGCAGATCACAATGACCTGACTGTTGAATTTGTTTGTGTCTATATATTGCTTGTTATGCTTTGTGATGGTGATTTGACAATGCCTGATGAAGATCTCTGTTAGATTGAAACCTCAGTCAAATAAAATTGCTGGGTGCTATTAGTACAGTGTTCAGATCTTTTGTCTGTTTCCTGCCCTTAGCTACAGGGCAGACATAACTGAAGCTGCTTATAGCCAGGATGACATAATCTTAGACCATGGCAATTTCCTGGAACTGATATTGTCACTTAGCCGATACAATGTCTACCTCTAAGAGCATGAAAGCACGTACGTGCAATTGAGAAGAGCAAGATGCAACACGAGAGAAAAGGTTCAAGAAGAGGGTCCCTCTTCTGTCCAAAACAGCTGTCAGCAAAGTAATTGAAGTCATCGGGGTTATAAATGAAGAGATGATTGCTGCTGAAGTTCAAGTAATACTTAACCCATAATTACAAATAATACAGTCATAATGCAAAAGAAAAGCCACTAGCAGAAAATATGATAACAGAAGCAGCAGGAGGCCTCAACTGAGGTAGGTGGCAGCCACAGCCACAAAGGACAATGACCAGCCACCGAGCAGCCACAGCAGCCAGGATGAGGGGGATGACAATGACGAGGGGGATGACAAGGGGCTTAAGAAAGAACTAAGTGCATTAATGCAGCTAAGCTAATGGGGGTGGAAGGTGCAGGAATAAGCAGGGCCATGCAGGACCAGGAACAGAAAGGCACAGAGACAGAGCCAGACTCCCAACCTAAACATGGGAGCCACATCCATGCGACAGACACAGGGGCAAACCACTTGCACAGACAGTGGAGAAAAGCATAGTAACTCAGAACAACTGAAGGTAGAGAGGGAAAAGAAGAGGAGACAGACTGTGGGGTGCATTTAAACTGACGGAAACTAAACAAGAGGGTTAAGTCAGATCGGCTGGTGAAAGCCCATTTAGAATCATTTAGGTCAATAAAAGCACATTAAATCTGCCCTGGCATGAATTTGGGGGCCAATGAAGAAAAGACAGGACAGGTGTGATGTTGTCAAAGTTCCTTGTTCTGGTCAGGATTCTATCAGCAGCATTTTGGAACAGCTGAAGACTCCTAGTATGACAGACAGGCAGACCAGAGTACAAGACGTTGCAGTAATTGAGGCGAGACGTGACAAATGCTTGAGCAACAATCTCTGCATTAGCCATACTTAGCATGGGTCTAATTCTAGCGATATTGTGGAGGTGATGTTTTGGTGGTGTTTTTGATGTGAGTGACCAGCTAGAGACTGGAGTCAAAAACACCAAGGCTTTTAGCTGTAGAGTTTAGAGAGATGAGGCAGTTGTCAAAGTGTAGGTTAATGTCACTAAAAAGATGATTTTTTTGTCAGTCTCGCTAGCATTAAGCGTCAGGAAATTCAAGGACATTCATGCTTTAATAGCACACAGACACGCCTCAAGGTTAGCCAATGCACAGTGGTCATTCTGCTTGATGGGGAAGAAAATCTGTGTATCATTAGCATAACAATGGAAGATACTGTTATAACTGCTAATAATATCATCCAGAAGGAGCATGTAGATGGAGAATAGGAGAGGGCCAAGAATCGACCCCTGAGGAACACCATACTTCTCTGTACTCAGAGGTCATATTGATATAGTGGACACACTGCTTTCTCTCAGTGCTTTAGTGCTGTACTGTAAATGATGCGACAGGGTGATGAGTGCTGTTGTTCAGCTGTGGTTGGGGCTTGTGACGGAAGATAAGTCTCCCAGCAAGCAGAGTGATGGGGAGAGTGGAATCCAGCAGTCCAGTATGAGGGATAGTTTTTAAGTGATTTCTTTCCAGAGGTGCTGAACAGGTGGGCAGTGCCAGAGTGCATGGAGACATCTGAGGTGTTGTGAGCAGTTATTGTCAGGTCAGTGTTGATGAGTCTGTATAGTTTGGAGTTTTTTTGTTTGTTTTTTTTAGGTGTTGTAAGCCTGGTTATATCTTCTGCTAGTACAGAAGCTTGAATGTTGCATTGTTTCAAGTTGATTTTATGTGTTATGTCTGATTTAAGTTGTGCATATTGAAGAAAAGATTTGTGGTCTATTATGTATTTGTGGGTTTTTGATCATGTGTTAAAGCTGTGTGATACCTTTATCTTTCCAAGTGGTGAAGTTAAGTGGGGTTTTTTTTGTCCTGGAGAAATTGCTTGTCATCTTCTATTGTTTTGATGAGTGGATTGAAATTTAAGTGCACCAGCTTTGACAGCTAGGGGAAAATGTTAATACTTAGGTATCTTATGGTATCTGTGTTGGGAGGGATGGGTGGTGGTGTGGCTGCTGGATTCCAACTCTTTTTAGAGAGCTGAAATAATGCTGATTTTTTTTCCATTTTATTAAGTAATGTGAGACTGCTGAGAATGTACTGAATAGATGCATGGTTTCTTGAAACTGGCTCTGTAGATAGAGTAAAACATCATCTGCATACAGGCTTATTTTAAGGTTTAGGATGGTGACCCAGCTGATAAATTATTTTCCTAATTCAAATTTGTGTAGTGTAGCAAATACAAATGACCAGTGGATTCAATCAAAGGCTTTCTCTGCATCTAATGAAGCTATTATTGTTTCTTCCTTGTCTTGTGTGACCTGATGGATTATGTTGAATAGTCTGCGTGAGTTATTGCTTGCATGTCTTCCTTTGATGAAACCTGTTTGATTAATGTGGATTATAGATAGGATGACAGTTTCGATTTTGGTGGACAGTGCTTTGCTGATGATTTTTATGTCTCTGTGTCTGGTGGGATAGAGGATGGTAGCTGGATGGGAGGGTGGCATTTTTATCTGGTTTTAGAATTACTGTTGTATTGTCAGCATGGGTGGACTGGCCATCGATGTGCTATGTGGGCCGACAGTCTCCCGACACTTTTTTTTTTTTTTTTTTTAATTATTATTATTTAAATAGCTGACCGGCCCATAAAACCATTGACACTGGGCTGGCCCAATCACATTGCTAAACAACCCCTTTTGCGTAGTTTGGTCCCGCCTGCATAATGATTTCGGCAAATAAAAAGTCATTGCAAGAGCTTGTTAACTAACCACCGGGCCGGCCCTTGAGACACGCTGCTCTCATTGGTTATTTTTCTTCACTGACACGGGGCTGGCCCAATCACATCACAAGCCTGTGGCTCGGTGCGCCGTGTGCAGTGCAACGAGGGTCGAACGTTATCTCATAGGATCTACTGAGATGGAGAGAAAACGCAAAGGTGGCGCAGAGAAACTGCAAGAAAAAAAAGCTGCTGTCAATTTTCAAACCGATCGGACTTTTACATTCTTCTACTTTTAACAAAGAATGAGCCCAGACAATATAAAGGCGACATATTCCCCGATAGCAGAGCGTGTAGTTCCTCCGTCAGCC
>OMLB01002235.1:13959-35054 GCA_900302555.1 Myripristis jacobus
CTCCCCACCTGTCCCAAAGCTGTTGGATTGAGATAGTATTTGGAGCAGAACTGCTGAGCAGAGCTCTTTAGCAAGTTTACCACCGGAGGGCTTAGGCATTCATTTGGGCCTTGTGTGTATGTGAGTTTGTATTTGAGACTAGACTTGCTGGAGCTGCTTTGTGCTTGCACCATTGTGCCAAATTATGGAATCACAGCAAAAAAGACGGAGTGCATGGTGTGTTTGTTCACCTTGCATGCATTGTTATTCATTTTATTCCTATGACCTCTCTCGTGCTCTGATTCTCTGTGTCTCTGTGTGTCACTATCTTTGTCTTCAGCCATGGACTTTGTGAGTCAGGAGCGAGGAGAAATGACCATGCTCTACGACCTCTTCTTCGCCTTCATGCAGACAGGCCGCTACCGTGAGGCCCGCAAGATTATCGAGGTAAACACACACACACACATGCACTCACACACAACAAGGCCGATGAGGGATTGAGGAATAAAGAAGATGGAAATCTCCTTCACACTTTAGAACCTTCTATAAAGGTGGAGGAACACTGAAGGCGTTTCACTTCATCCTCGTGTCAAGTCTTTAAAAGGCTTAGCAGTGTGTATGGGTTTGAAAACATCATGAGGACATAAGGTTTGCTACACACAGTGCTCCTTGTACTGCTCATATTCGTTGGCTATTTTCTGACCATTTAGAGCATCATTGGTCCAAATGATACCATTATAGATCCACCACATCTGCTGCCATATTTAACACGCAACAACAAATAGTGCTCGTTGAAGGCATGCTTTGGCTTTCTGCAAAGGTATCCATCAACCTTGCTTTACTTAGACAGAAAGCTCCCTTTGACATGCGGTACCATACTCATGTCAAAATGCCTCTGAACTCCCTTCAGAGACTTGCCAGTCATTTTTCAGTCAGTTACACTCAGAGGATTTGTTTTTGTTATCAGTCCCCAAGGTTAGAACTGAATAACGCACAAGTGCTTTCATATACTTTTCCCTCTTTATGGAACTCACTGCAAAATGACTGAAAGTGGAAAGCACTGGTCTCTCTTGAGTTTAGACTGACAATGAAGGGCTTGTAGCTCTTAACAAGGAACTCTATGCTTTGCTGTTTGACTGCATATTTTTTTTTTTGTTGGTCTCGATACTGCTCCCTTAGTCAGACAGAAAAGAGAGATGACAGCTGGCTACTGGCACTACTGGCTATTCGACCCATCTGCACCTCTTGCCTCATGACAAACTTTTGTTTTTGTAGCCCTATCTGGCCTGAATTTTTTTTTTATCTGTATCATCTTTATTCCTACTGTTAAGTCCTGAGGATTAGTGTGTGTGTGTGTATGTGTGTGGGTGGGTGTGGGTGAGAGAGAGAGAGAAGGGCAAGGAGGACAGATAAGTGATATTCAGATGGATGAAGGGGAAAGGTCTGGGTAGATTGATGGCAAGATTGATGAATAAACGGATGGAGGGATGAGCCTGTCATCAGAGCAGGGGAAACAAGGCCATTTGATTGTCTGATCAGGATGAGAACAAAACGGGGTAAAAATACGCCTTAACTCCCTCTCTAACCCCCTCCCCTTGCATCCTGGTACGCGCTAAAACAAGGATTTATCTCTATTGAAGATTGCCAATCCCTCTTAAATATTGGCATGTTGTTATTGTGGCTTTCATCCTGCTCATGTTAGATTGTGTAGATGTTATCCTACTTATAACAGAGAGGCAACCATGTGCCCATGGTGTGTGAGATTGCACCATTCGATAGCCCTGTAGGCGGACTGCAGGTGTGCACAGTGTTCTTGGTGTCAGTGGAAGATGTAGGGTAGGTGGACAAAAAGCTCCAAAGCATCACTGAGCACCCAGTCTGTTTGGGTGCTAGTCAAAGGTGTGGTCTAGTTGGCTTGCCATGGCCTCAGAGCAAAGCTGAGCCTGTAGAGATTGTGATGATTCTCCACTTGGGTTGACCATCCAGTTTTCAGCACACACCTCTTGAGAAGTTTACGAACAGCTGGCCTGTAAGATTGGCCACCTGGGGGATCTGTTGTCACTGCTTATCGTTGTAGCTCTGGTCCAGCCCATCAGCTGTCGTGGTTAACTTATCAGCCTACCTTGCACACAAGTTTTGTTTAAAAAACACATTTCAACACTAATTGTATAATTGCCACTTACAAACATCAACATCACACATTCCCTTCAAACTCTATTAGTACATGCAGGAATCAGCAGCTCTGTAAGTGGTAACGTTACAATTTTTGTTTGTTTTAAACAAAACTTTGTAGAATAGAGACCATTGTGGAGTGTCTTACATGGCTCAAACTTTGACTTTTACTTTGGGTAGCATAAGTGTATTAAAGCTAGTCAGTAAAGTACACACAGTGCAAAAAAGGCTTTTTATATTGTTCCTTATGGGGTGTTAGTGCGGACTAGGTTAATAGCTTAGCTACTGCAGCTAATACCCTGAACCAAAGCTAGTAACATTCAGGATGTGTTTTTCCTGTTTGGTTTGTAACATTTTTATGATGAGAAAGAAGCAAAAGTCTCAAAAATTATCATGAAACCAGCAAATAATCTTACATGGGTTAATATTGCCCACAGATGATAGAATGATTATTTCCTGCTATGTTTTCAGTACATGAGCAACTGAGTGGCAGTGACTGAATGTCTCCAGAGTGGTCACTATTAGTGTTTCATCATCTATTTTCATGAGTATTTTCACTAAAAATAGTAAGAAATGTTGTAAAATACCATTTTGATGTCAGGTTTCAGATGCCCCTGCCCACTTAACCCGTGTAGATGTTTAAACTGACGTTGCTGAAGAGCAAGTTCACCTCTGCCCTCTGTCACTTATTATATGATGGATATAGCATTGGGGTGATATAGCTAAGTTTGATAGGCGTATCTATCACCTGCATACACACACACAAATACTTTTTTCCCTGTGAGAGCGTCAAGTGGCAGTGCAGAGTGGTGTCTCTCTTTAGGCTGTGTTTGGTATAATTGGCAGCTGATTAATCACAGCTAATTAAATGTAATGATAGAGAAAGGTGGCCAATTTTGCACTAAATGGTCATGGTTAGGTAGAGGATTGTCAGGTGGTCGGGGCTATTAGTGCGGCGTGCGTGTGTGTGTGATGGTCAAGGTTAGGTAGTATTGCTAAAGAGTGGTGTGCCATTAGGTGTTTTTGTGTTAGGGAGAGGGGTTGCGAGAGGGTGTTTGGCTGTGTGTGTGTGTGTGTGTGTGTGTGTGTGTGTTGAGGTATGTGTGCACTAAGTGGCCAGGTGATTAGTGGAATTAGAACATGAGGAATTGAGATGGAGAGGGTTTGTTAAGTGTAGGTGAGAAGAGGTTAAGGTTTACCCCACTGTGTTGTACTACTGTCTTTTTTCTGTTGTGTGTGTGTGTGTGTGTGCTCATGCAAGAATGAAAGAGAAAGGTGTAAGGATGCTTTAGTGTATGAAAACTACACACACACACACACACACACACTCACGCCTGTGTGTGTGGATTGTCTTTATAATCTGATCTACTTGTCCTTTCTCCATATTATCTTGCTCTGGAAGTGAAAGTAAGATTGTCTTTGCTGGCTTTTCTTTGTTACTACTTTCTTTGTTTTTGCTTGATCCACCTGTGTGTGTGTGTGTGTGTGTGTGTGTGTGTGTGTGTGTGTGTGTGTGTGTGTGAAATAAGTGTGCTCTCCTTATTCCGGTGGATTTTGTTTCTGCCCAGATTAGGAAGATTTGTCTCGACAGGTTTAGAGGCCCATAGATGTGTGTGTGTGTGTGTGAGTGCTTGTGTGTGTTTGAGAGACTAGACGTGCAAGGGCTGCTCTGAGCCCTGGAGATTTTACCAAGTAAGGGAAATCAGAGGGAAAAGATGGAGCACTTGCACTGGGCCTTAGTCTCTAAGCAGATTAGACAGACTGAGAGAGAGTGCAACGCATTTTAATTTGTCTCTTTGGCTGGCTGGGTAAGAACATAATGCCTTTGCCTGGGATGGATGGAGGGATGGCGAGGCAGGGGAGAAGTAGGGTGAGAGAGAGAAGGAGGGGAGATTTGGAGGAAGTGGTTGAAAGTGGGAGAGACGGGGATTGAAAGAGGACAGGATGACGGCAGGAAGGGATCTGCGGCGAGAGGTTTGAGCCCCTCTTTTCTTGCCTCACCCTTCCTGTCGTGGTATGATAGACTCCCATCAAAGAGGCCAGCGGGGATTGAGCACTGTTGATCCCAGTTCAGATTAACTTGCTGGCGGATCTCTCACTCTCCCTCTCTTTCCGTGAAGCAGATTACCAGGGAGTAGAGGGAGGGAGAGATTCTCAATCCCGGTCTTATTCAGATTGTATCAAAGTAGCGCAATCCCAAGAGACAGATGAAATCCTGATCGCTGTTATTCCATGATAATAATCATCAGCCCCCGCCATCACCCCTCCATTCTTCAGGCTAAGTCTTAGCTACACGAGCCTCCAGATCAATCTGTGTCAACCCACACGCACACATGTTCTTTGTGTCCTGAAAGTACTTTAAATCTCCATAAAAAGAACAATTGACAGCTGTTAAGGCCACACCGCTAATGTATCTGGAACTCATTCATACAGCTTTTATTTACAATTGTTTGCATGAGTGTCACAATAAAAGGTGTTCAGACAGCACCACTGCAGCAGAAGAACATTTGTGTAAAAGAGAACAAGCAGGAAATGAAATAAAAGCTCAGGTAAAGTGGGGTGGAACAGGTTTTTTGAGCAAATTAGAGTGAGTTAAGGTGAAAGATGTCAGGTATTTCTTGAAGAGACAAAAAGTGAGTGTTGATCTAAATTGGAAAAAGTCCGTTCAGCTCCTTAAAAATGTCAGCCTCACAGCTCTTAGATCTACTCATGAGTTTAAAGTTCAAGCTTAAGCTACATATATCTTTATAATGCTGATGTAAACCCAGCTCACTAATACCTATATACAGTAGCTTATTCACTGCAGAATTATTTATGATTTTAACTCATCCATCCCCTCCATCCAGCCATCTGTATTGACTCATATTGTGAAGACAGAATCTGAGCACATCAGTTGATGGTAGTATTTTTGAAAGAGCTCTTTAGTCTAAATGGGTCAGCGTGGATCAATAGACAAGTTACCTTATCGGTAATGCATTATGGTTTTATGCTGGAACATAATATTCTGAAAGCCACCCAAGCATATAATTAACTTGTGTCTTATTGACTTTTTGTAGTCATTCATAGACTGAGATCCGCCTTGTACTGTTTGATCTGTTGTGTAGATGTTGCAAGATGCGGATATTTACACAGCCTGGAAGAGCGTAGTTTGTCTTTTCAGTATGAGACACACACACGTTACACTCCCAGGCGCTGTTCAATTTTAAGCTGTTTTGTTGATGCTAATATTATTTACTGTCTACTGTGGTTGCTTTTAACTTTCTTTTTGTCTGTTTTCTAGACCCCTGGGCTGAGAGCAAGGCCCGGACGCCTGCAGTGGTATGCAGAGAAATGCATTGCCAGCAACCAGGTAACAAACACACATAGCACGCAGCTGACTTAGTCACAGTCTGGATGGAGCAATAAAGAAAGCAAAAGTATAGAAATTCCAACTATAATTTGGAACTGTTGTGTTTTTGTAGATGGAGGCCTTGGAGCAGATGGTGGACATAACAACCAAGCTGTTTGAGTGTGACAGAGATGAGATGTACAGCTACATCCTCCGTCTCTGCAGTAAGTCCCCGTCTTTCTTTCTTTCTTTCTCTCATTCGTGTGTGTTTCAGCTCAGTTAGCCTTCCTGGCCTCCCACTTAGCCCAATCTCTTCTGCTGCCATAACCTCCCACCTCTGCATGTGTGTGTATGCACAGGGCTCTAGCCTCAGGGTGTGTGTTTTATAAGTGTGAGTGTGAGGGAGAGAGAGGGAGAGAAAGAAAGAAAGAGAGAGAAAGAGCCCCAGAAAACGGGGCCACTCAGAAGTAAGCAGAAGACATGGTGTGATTGCAGTTGTGAAGAGTAGAGCCGATAACAGTTGTGATTGGAGTGTTAAAGCTGATTGTCAACCCATTACAAACCCCCTCACCCTCCTGCACACGCACACACACATACACACACCACTAGTTAGTCTGTTTCCTAAATTACAGCGTAGTTGAGGGTCAGTCAGTTGACCAGATTTGTGCTTTGATTGCCCTCTGTCAGCATGGAGCGCAGTCAGAAATTACTCTGTGCCGCTGGCTGCGCGGTGGCCTACATGCAACATGGTGTCTACACTGCTTGAAACTGTAACAAATTGCATCGAGTATGAATTAATGCAGGGGGGTTTCATGGTCCAGACCCCCAAGATGACTTTAATCAAGTGATTGGTGGAATGAAAATGCTAGGAATTGAGATGGAGAGGGCTTTAAAGTCTAGGTGAGAAGAGGTTATGGTTTACTTTGTAAATTTCCAGTAAAGTAAATTATAATGAAACTGTTCCTCAGTTTGCTGAGGACACTCTAGAGGCCTCAGGGACCTCCCGCTGGGGCCCCATTTTGAAAACCACTGCAGTGATGCACATATTTCCTTTTCTCACTCTTGCGTCTTGTTGCTTTCAGAGCACACCAACGACTGGCAGAAGGCAGATGCAGTGTGGACTAAGATGCAGGAGGAGAACATCATTCCCAGGGAGAGGACACTGCGTATGCTGGCAGAAATCCTGAAGAATAATGGCCAGGAGGTGCCCTTCGAGGTGCCTGAGGTAAAAACACATGGATGACAGTTGCTTTAAGTGTTGTCTTGTCCTGGTTTATAATGCTTTTCCCTGCATTATAGTAAAGGATGCAGTTTTCTGAACTTAATACACTGCTGCTACTGTTGTATTATTTTCCTCTACTTACTTGATCATGTGTAAATGAATTATGGAAGCACCAATCATCATCCCAACAACAATATCAAGATATTAGGTCAAAGACATTGTGATATTTGATTTTGTCAGTATCACCTAGCTTTAATTACAAAAGTGCCTGTGTATAATTTTCCATCCTCATAGTTTCTGGTCCATAGCGAGGCCAACATTCAAATCCCCAGCACAGTGAAATGGTGACGGTGGTAGCCTGGATGTTATAGAAATGAGCTTGTGACCAGAAAGCTTATAAGTAAAACACTACTGCCCATTTTCCAATACATCAATTAAAACAATGCCTCAAAATTGCTGTTCACGGTGAAAGATGCAGCTGTCTGTTGGCTGGTTATTTCCATACTGATGAGCTAGAAAGACACACCAATTTGCGCGAAAGCGAACAGTTGTTGTTTTTGAAGAAAATGTGTCTTCTGAATTGATCGCCCGCACGTCAGACTGACCTCAACCTTTGATCACAGGATCAAACGCCAAAAAAACCCTCTGAGCTTCTCTCTCCATGCAAACCCCCCTCCCTTGCTCAAACCCCACCCGCCTTTAAGCCTCTGTTCATTACATGTAGAGGAAACAGGATTGAAGCTCTGATCTGAAGTGTGGTCAATCAGACAGGCTTGCTCCTGAAAGGAATTACGCCTTTATCTGTCTGTAATGCCAGACTAATTTAGCCAGCAGCTAAATGCCACCATATGGCTGCTGCTGGATGCTGAGTTATATCAGCAGGGGGAAGAGAGTCCAGGGCACTGGATGCTGTCAGATGTCAGATTCTTTTTCCCATTGCTATCAAGTGCCATTTGGCTCTATAACGTTTTATTGTATAATATAGACAACATTAGTTTTAGGTTTCCAGACAAAAATAATACAATATAGCCTACTCCACGTTTTCATAAGACATCATGTATGAAAAAGGAACATCATGCAAGTTATGTTTACATTGATGACATGGTGCACGTCTTGAGATGCCATTTTAATACTGTGGAAAATTTGAGCTGCACTTTATCAGCCCTTTATCTAATCCCAGTGCAGGAAAGACATGAGAGAGGAAGGGTCTCTCTGCTGATTTCTCTTATTTCAGCTCATACTGCATGTTTGTGACATTGTGATTTCAAGTCCCACCCAATGCCTTTACCTCTCTGTCTGGATAAAATCATAGAATTAATAGGAAAAAAAAACTTTAATATAATAAGGTTGGGCTATTTTTTACTTAAAACTTGAACATTCTCTCACTGTTTGGGTTCTCCATTCCTTCTTACTGCATATTTTCCCACTGCTTTGGATTGTACTCTAAAGTGTGTGTGTGTGTTTGTGGTGTGTGTGTGTGTGTCTGTGCACCAATGGTCCACAGCATGATGAGACAGGAAGTGATTGCTGTTGCCTGAAGCGATGAACTTGGTGACCCCTGGGGCTGTCACATTGTCACCCCCTCTCCAGCACACACATACACACACACTTATTCTGCCCCTGGGGTGCCAGTCCTAATTTGCCCCTAGCCAGCACAGCTTAACCCCCTCCCCTCGAAGATGAACGGGTGACCGAGCATTGGGACACCCTGCCCCGCTTGCCCAGTATTATTGCACCACACAACCCCCCCCCGCACACACCCACACATCTAAACATTTATCCAGACTTGTGTAGTGCTGAATGGTGGAAGTGGCTGTCTTTTGTGGGAAACATCACACTGGGCTTTATCTGCGTGCTTCCTCTGTGCATGCTTCACAGGCCTGGTACGAACAAGCTGCCGCCACACAGCAGGCCAGGCCGCCCAAGTCAGCCAGCGCCCCCGCCACAGCTGAGGGTGGTGCAGACTACCAGGTGCGCCTGCTGGCACTCTGCAAGAGGGGAAAAGTCAAAGGTAAGCTGCAGGGGGTCCTGGTGTTGCTGTTTCAGATCACACTTATCTAGGACCACACACATTTGAAACTTTGAATGTTTTTGATGAAGGCTGAATGAAGTCATTCTCCTCTCAAACATCTGAAACGTACTGAAATATTTCTTGAGCATCCGGAGTCACTTAGGTGGCACTAATTTCAATACTAGGTAATAATATAATATAAGTAATTAAGTTTATGTCAGATTCTTCTGTTCATTGATTTATTCTTTGTGATGCTCTCTGCAGAAGCCTATGGAATGCTGAAGGATGCTGATAAAAAGGGTGTGGCATTAGGCCCCTCCCCTTATGACCAAGTCATCCGTGCACTGCTGGCTGAGGGAGCCATGGAAGATGCCATGGTAGTCAGAGACATGTGAGTGACTGAGAGGGTTTTATCTTTCGCTAACAATTCAGAAGTATAGATTTTTCTACAGGTTGTACTAATCACCCAGATGTATCCCAAAAATTCTCAAAAGTGCTCAAACGTGTTCCTCTAAGTACCGAAAATGAACCCCAAAAGTTTAAACAGTCTTTAAAACTCTCCCATACCGGAACCCAACTTTTTGTGTACAACTGATAAATACAAAGGACCTATCTCATTTTTTCCCCCTTCATTTCAGGTAATTATATATAAGAACAGCTTATGTGTTGGATTTTGAACATTTCTCAACCTTAATCGATTGGCACACGCTCTTTTTTCCAGCAGCGTCTTGCTTATGAACATTATGACAAACTCTGATGACTGGTCTTGTCGGGCTTAGACTGCACCTCCTCAGTATAGGCAGGGATTATGTGATGATTGTGTATTGACACGCTCAGCCCTGTTATACCCCAGTTTTAAACAATGGTTCCTACTAAGCCCTGAGATACACACACACACACACACTCATGGCCACATATTCATTTTGATTTTCTGAGAAGCGGTCGACCGCTTCTCAGAAAAACGTCAGTCTTCTGCCGATTAGTAATGTATCGTGTGTTGTTGTGTTATGGGAGCAATATCAGGGCCTGAGCTTGGAGACAAATTGATGGACAGACGGAGGCATTAGAGATCTGAGCTTAGTACAGCGCTGATCTCTGCGCTTTTTGTCTTTTTTAAGTAATCTTCCCTTTTTTTGTTCCTCTTTTTATATCCTCTTTGACCCCTTCTCCTTATCGCTCTTTCATATATCACCTAAGCCATAGGTAGACGCAAAGAAATGAAAATTAAATACAGTGATTAAAATATGATACAGAATACCAGAAGAAGACATGCATCACTAATTTGTGTGAAAGGGAAAAGATAAAAAAAAAATCTGTCACACTACACTATACACTGTAACACTACTCATCATATCATTTTTACATCCACATCTCAATGAGCGCCAGGCAGTACAAGTGATAACCCATCTCCAGACTCTTCTTGAATTGGTTTATGGCATCCCTATGTGGATAAAAGCTTGGTTTATCTACAGTCTAAATGAGAAGTAGAATGGCAAGAAGAACAGGGTAAACACGGAAATGGGAAGGAATCAGAGAAATAAAAGAGAAAGAAGGAATGAGTAACGGAAGGAGGGGTATATTTAATCAAAGATGAGCTTAGTGAAGATGCTATAGGCATTCATTTTGTAAGCATGTGTGTGTGTTTTAGGGTAATCTGCACAGAATTGAGCAGCGGGGCGCTAATGGCGAGATTAAGGGATTGGGAGTGAGTGATGAAGAGAGAGAGAAAGAGGAGAGGGTTTAGGTGGAAGATGTTGCACTCATTGGCTAAAGCACTAGACCCGAAAGAGAGAGGGAGTGATTTTGTGTGAGTGTGGGTGGTTGGAGGTAGGAAAGGTTGAAAAGGTGAGCGAGAGACAGCCTCAAGAGATTTTCTCCCAACCGATAAGAATAATTCTGGCCCCCCTCCAACCCCCCACCCGCCTGGTCTCCACGGCAATCCGTTGGCGACCCTGTTACCGCCACAATCTCCACGGCGACCCTGTCACCGTGGCTGCCGGCTGCTACTTGGCCTGGTGTCGCCGTGGCGATAAGGATTGGCAGCCTGATGCTCAATTGAGCGGGCGGATTAATCTGGTCGCAGGGCTATAATAAAAAAAAAAAAAGCAAGGCGAGCTTTATTGAGGTTTTAGTGGCAAAGAAATGAAAAGGAGGAGGGTTGGAAAGGACAGCAAATAAGATGGATGGATGGAAGGAGAGGGTGGGGCATCCTGAGGCCTCAGCAGTGCAGTGTTCACTCTGTCCTGGCCTCACCCTACAAAATAATACTGCACACACACACACAGACACCATGACACCAATCAACTGTTTCATGTCTATATTATTTTCAGGGTCACAGCAGGCGTTTTACAAGAGGCTCAGGCTCGCTGTCAATCAGATTTGTTCCCATTGTCTTGTCTCCCTTTCTGTCTCTGTTGCTCTATTCATCTGTTTATCCTCTCTCTGTGGACCATGATTCTGTTGCTTTACTAAATTTAACTTAATGTAATGGACAAGTGCATGACAGCTTAGCTCAACAGAATCATAAGACGTGGATACTACAGAGATCTGAACATGAAGAGAAGGTTAAGGCCGAGGGAAGAGGTGAAACTCCAGCCAGAATTAATAAACATCCTCATTGTAGTGCAGTATCAGACATAGTTGCCGCCCATAGCAGACCTCAAATATGAAGGTAACATTCAATATTCACATCAATAGGAAAGGTAAATACCACAAAGGTTTAAGACTGCCATCGGAACCAGTGATATAGGAGATATAGAAGACAGTTTTGCACATAGTTAGTTGGGTTTTAGTGTCCTTTGGACACCAGACATCATCAAATCACACCCAGAAGACATTTTGTTAAAGTCCTGCAGGATAACATGCTAAGTTAAATACATACAATTACATTCTCACATACATACAAAATGTTGCTAAGGTCATACATTTTACAAATACAATATGTGGCTCAAGCAAATAAGCCTCATGCACTGTTATTGGCAGAGGGAAAAAAAAACACATCCAACCTCATTCACTTGGACTGCCTTGGTTGCTTATTTTTCAAGAGGTGACAATGGAAGTAGCTACAGCAGCAAGTGTAGTGTTCCACTTCCTTCCGCTCTGTGATGGCATGACACAGAGGTACCTGTTGCAGAAATCATATCATGCATTTAATCTTCTATGACTGTTAGTGCTTGCTGCTTCTAGACCACTGTAAAGGGAATGGAGTTTAACTTGAGAAACATGGTGTACAACCCCTTGTATAATGTTACATGCTGCTGTCATCACCCCAGTCACAATGTGTGGTTAAACATAATCAAGAGGTCAAAATGAATAAAAGAAAGAAGGCACTTTTCAGCAGATGGATGAAACTGTCTTCTTTGCTTCCTTTTTGAATTTGAGGCATGTGGTAAACACAATTGTTAAGTCATTAGTTGACAAGGAAACACTGTACCAGTTAAAAAATTATTTCTCCCGGCCATTGCTCTTTCTCTCTGTCTCAGTGCTGCAACTCGTATACCAGGCTTTCAGCTAAGTGACTCTGCAACCAACCTTCTCATCATCACACACAGTAAGAGAGGCCGAGTGAAAGGTAAGAAACACACACACATACACACCCACGCACCTTTTCCCCTACTCTCTTGTCACTCATTTAACACACCTTCCTCTCATCCCCAGACGGCCTTGCAGCTCTCAAGTCGATGCTACAGGTGGACCAGGTGCCCATGCCGCTTGCCATCACCAAACTGGTACAGGCCCTCGGTAGCCACGGCGATGTGGCGGGCATTCAGGAGGTGGAGTCACAAATGAAGGGCCTCGGCACGCCCCTCAACCTCTCCAGCATGCTGTTTATCAACAACATGGCCCTGGCACACATCAAGAAGTAAGGCTGCCAAGTGTTTTACGAGGGGCTGTACTGGTACTGATAGATTGAGGAGGAGATTTTGGCAGGACTGAGGAGATTATTGGTCAGGGTGTCCATGTTTGTTTTGTTGGCCTAATATCCAACTGTTCCCAAGACTCTAGAAGTTTCCTAATCTTTGTACAGCCGGCGATGGCAGTGTTGGAAGGATTTCGGTCATGTACAAAACACAGACATTTTGGCATGTACTGCGTCTTGGACATTTCCCTAGATCTGAAAGACAGAGAAAACTGGCTTCAGATCACCTTCGCCTCTAATCCATGCTCAAAAATACCAGTCATTTACTGTATCGGCTAATGGAGCACAGACAGATACAGCACAAGGTGGGCCAGACAGAATAATGGTGCAGTATATCAGTGAACTATGGGCAAAAAGCAACATTGTGAATTTGTGACGTCTTATGCTTTGCATATCACACACAACATGATTTGCAAAGTCAGTTTTGAAAGGAATAGATTAATGAAAATACAAAAAAAGATATTTTTTCCAATTGCCCCTAGTGCAGTCTATCTGTCCAGATATTTTCTGTGTGATTTGGTGAGGTTTCCAGTCTTTCTCCCTGCAGCCCAATACAGTGACGTTGTATGGGTATTCGTTCAGTCAAACATTTGAACAGCAACATCTCTGTCCAAAATTACAGGCACAAATACATTTAATAATCCACAGACCCAGGGTGTATATATATGTCTGTCTACAAATTTGGAAAGGATAGACACAGGCTGCTGCCTCAATGTGAAATTGTTTCCAATGAAATACCAGGAAACAGGGAAGATCACTGCAGGCTGGAAACTTCACCAAATCACACAAATTTTCTGGGTGGACAGATGGCACTATGGATAAGCAGTAAAGTATCTTATTTTGGGTGAACTGTTCCTTTAAGACTTGATTACCTTTATATGTTTAGTATTACATTGAATGGTTTGGGTGGGTGGATGGTTTAATGCATAACCAGCAAGCAGGAATATGAGGAGAACCCAGGTTGACACACTTTTAAATTAAAAGCATACAGATAGTGGGGGCTGTCAAGTACAAATAGGAAGCACAAACTTAATGGGATTATTCATGGATCTCCTTAATGTGTTAAAAACACACACACACTTAACCCCCACCACCCCCACCCCCTGCTTCATCCTCCACTCTGGCTCCAACGCCTCTCAAACAAGAGTGAACAAAATATAAAACACACTGTACATCAAACTTTCATCGCACCACTTGCCACATTAGCGCCATTCACCCCAACCCATGCGGTGGCGGCGTCCCTACGCCAACTCGCAAGGACAGCAGGAAGTGAAGAATAGCAAGATGGTTTCATGCCTGATTGGCCACCGTTGGGCGGGCTTGTCAGCTTGAACCCTGACCTCTGGGAGCCAGGCGCTGAGCGGCTATGACACGTGCGCCCTCGCTGTGCCTGAGTCGAGCTGACTGGTTAAGAGCTGTGGCGGAAAAAAAACAAGGCCCGGAAAGCGTAGCGCCACATTTAGAGGGGCCCCCCCCTGAATTATTCAGACGGCCCTAGTCGCAACAATCAGCGCAGATACGTGCCCCCCCCCCACCCCTGGACACATACACACACACACATATATATACACATACACACATGCCCTGTATGTTAAATATTCATAACAACTGGTGGCAGGGAGGGGCAGCAGAGGAGGGCGCGTATAGTTTTATTAGCTCAGCCCTGGTTGCCAGATTGAGTTGTTTGAGGTTTGCGGTGCTTCAGCGCTCAGGCTGTTTGGTTGTGGCAACCTCAGCAGAAAAACATTTTACAGTAAGTGCGTGCAATCGTTGCATCAGTGAAGGAATTGGTCTGTACTCAGTGGAAGGTTTTGAAGGAAGAAATAAATAAACCAATATCATAGCAGCATCAACTTATATAGAAATTTCCACTTTGGTGCATAACCTGATGGGACAAATTTCCATATAGGTAGGACTTTCCAGGTTAAAAAGGATGTGATACAGGAGCAACATCATGGCTTCTAAATGTGCCAGTTTCTCTCTGCACACCACAGATAAATTGTTCCTTATTAGAGCCAGTCATATCAGTGACTAGTATGAAGTTGTATTGGGAAATATCTAAACTTGCACAGCAATACTCTGATGTTGTTTCTGACGTTCACTTCACAAAACAGAGCCAGGGCTGTAGGGTTCAAACCATTTGCAAAAGGGGGGACAGCAACATTTACATTAACATATAGTGATTGGATTCACAATCTGTTTATCATTAGCAAGTGCCGAAGCACAATAGTAAATATATTTCTAGCTTCTTAGCAGGTTGGTACACGGTTCCTCTGTTTTTATAAGGAAAATGTTCTGCCTTTGAATTCAGTGCACTGTAGTCATCATCACCTAAACCACACCTTTGGCTCCTCAAAGGACACTGATTTGTCTGGCTGTTTTGTGGTTTCCAGTGGTTTCAGATGGTGGTTTTGTGAGTTAAGTGAATGTGATCTCACAAGATCAGTTTGCTGTGCCAGGTTAAGGAATAATCACCTGCATGGTGATTACAAAATGTCCAAAAGAACTCATTGAATCAGACAAAAGTTTTTGTTTTTTGTCTTTTCCCTAATTTTCCTTTCATTTTCATCTCCTTTTGACATTTAAAAGTTCACAGGTTGTTGGGAATTGTGACTTTTTTTTATATATGAATCACCCTTATGACCCATCCATCTTTCCCCACTGTTCCCACCATCCACCACCCCCAGTGATGACGTCGACTCTGCAGTAGAGCTACTGGAGACTGTCTACACCAGTCCAGGCAGCACAGGGGCCAGCATGTCCTTTGTCTTCAGAAGGATCTTGGAAGACAACAACGACAAAGCCATTGACAAATGTAAGACACGCATGCGGTACACAAATGTAATACGCAAGCATAACAGGCTGAAGCCTTTGACAGCTTCAATGCAACACAAATGCAAGCATCAACAAAAGAAATATGTTTCACAATGAAGCCCATGAGCATTGTTTACATGTCTGTGGTGTTGTTGTTTTTTCAGTGAGTTCTATGGCAGAGCGGCTAGTCAACCACTTTGCTTGCTACAGACCAGCTTCAGACCTTTTCCTTCAGCTAGTGGATATGGACAAAGTAGAGGACGCCAAATTTATGTTAGCTGTGAGTACACCTGTGTGCCTGTGTGTGTGTGCAGATGTATTATGATCTCTACTGTCCAAAGGCATATTTGTATTGTCCTGTTTCAAAGCTAAAATTTAGCAGTACTCCCCTTTAACCATCAGTTCTTAAAACTGACCCTAGCATCAGTGCAGACATGCACCCTACATCCAAATGCTCCAGTCGGGCCTTTCTTACGTGGCTTGTGCTGGTTGTACTTCTGTCACTGCATTTCCACTGAAAAATATGATGTGCAGGTTTTTTACATTTTTTTACATTCATTCGGTGTGGACCGTTAATGGTCACACTTGATCTGAATGTTATTAATTGACCTTGGTATCAACTTTGCATCAAGCGTTTTTTCTTGTCCGCTATGGGGATTTATGTCAGGGGGTGTAATTTTAAATAAACATTAACTTGAACTGATTAGGGCAAGGCATAAAGTTAATAAATAAAAGTTAATAAAAAGTTGATTGTTAGGTACTGATTTGATAGTAAGTGGAATATTAACATTGAACACTCCACATAAAGTGATACACAGGTAAGTTATATGCATGCTGACCAGGTAACCAGGTGTTTTTGGTTGAAAGACAGTGTGTGTGCAAAGTGGTTCCAATGACTTGAATTGCAACAGTGTTTTTTAATGTGCAAGGAAGGGACACTTTGACATTTTAAGCCAGAAGACAGTTTAAAAAATGGTGCATGGTGGTAGTGCCGTGCCTCTAGGAGGCAGCAGCACAAGTGGGGACACATCCAGGGCACCATGAGAGAGGCTCTTTTGATGTCGGCTGTGTTTCGGGCTACCTTCTGTTCTCTAAATGAATTTTTAAAACAACTTAAGCAAATTTTTTTTCCCCCTGGTGTGTACCCTAACCCATTTGAGTGTCTTGCACTTGGCTACATTTTAAATAACTTAAAAAAAAATCAAAGGTAAAATAAAAACTGCAAAAAATCAACAAGGGAATTTCCACTAGAGATGGATGTAGTTTTTTCGCAGTTCCCCGATGTATTCGTGCAATCACCAAACCCTTAATGAGTGGTGGAGACATTTTACTATCAGGGTTGTTGACTTATTTATCCAGCCCTTACATTTGTGTCCTCTCATTCTCAGTAAATGTGGGGAATACGTACTCACATTTCCACTACTGAGTCTGGCTGTCTGAAATTGGCCTCCTACTACTTTGCTAATGTAACACGGTTCATAAATTACAGCTCAATGACTCTGCATCGAGCTTGGGGATATGAATATGTACAGGCTAGATGGGTGAGAGATGGAGTGATGGATGGAGAGGGCAAGATGAGTGCAAGGAGAGAAATGGGGAGAGGGAGAGAGAAAGAGATGGATAGATAGACCCGCGCTGTATGTCAGTCATTCTCTGAGTGGTTTATCCCTCTCGTTCGTTCAGTTGCATGTCTGACTGTCGTGCCTCCTATTGAACAGATATATTACTCACTACACTTCATCACTATTTAAACATAAACTAAAGGAGTCCATGTTTTTCAGGTCACGGCTTGTTTCCCATCATGCAGATATGGATCTTAGTCGAAGTCATCTTTGTAAAGAGGATAATGCAAAAGGGTATATATTAAGAGACTGAGTATTTTGTTACAAGAAAGCATACTCATAAATTTGTTATTTTGCAATGTCAAATTTATGTCAAAATTAAAAGTTGAAAAGACTCACAATTCCCTCGTCACATACCGGCTCACATGTCAACATGTCAAGGAACATAATACTTTCAAATGACAGTTTTACTGCAAAAATCATTTAATCAAACCACCTCATCAATAAGAATGCAGCACTACTGCCACACCCTCTTTATTTACAGTGTTTTATAATTTGTTACAGACCCTCCAGATTGACAAAGATATACCCTGAAATGTAATTCCAGGATATAAAAGCATCCATCAAATTATGTGTTTATGCCATGTTTTTTGTCAGTTGAGTCTAAATGGTCCTCACATCCTCATAGTGCACCTTTAACCCAAACACTCTGGTTTGGTCTTTATTTTACCTGGCAGGTGAATCTAGAACCGTTGTGCTTCATAACCATGTTGTGGTTTCCCCCAATCAGATTAACAGAGAGGAATGAAAAAGAGAAAGTGCCAGAGAGAGAGAGAGAGAGAGAGAGAGAGGAGGGGGGAGGAAGGTGGGGCGGTCATGTGTCTACTCCACATTTCTCCCTGACATCCTGAGTGATTATCCCTCTCAATCATTTAACAGAGACGTCTGACTTAACATGCATGCTAATGAACACAGATACATTACTTACTACTCTCTGCTTCATCACTATTTAACACAAACTTTGGATTCTGTGTGTTTCAGGCTGTAATATACTTCTTGCTCAATATGCATCTTGGCCCATTGCCCCTTTCAGACATTTAGTTTCAGTTGTGTCTCTATAGAACAAAAAGATGTGAAGAAATACTTTCAGTCTGCTAAGGAGATGGAGAAAGACAATATGATGCTACTGTTTGAGGCAAGACATGAAATGCCTGTGAGAAAACTGCTGCAGACTAATACAGAGTTAGGGGTGCTATGCATCTTGCAAATCTCAAAAAGCCTGAAGCCTTTGTGCCCTGGAAAACATGAAACCTCTGAAACACCACAACAAACGGGATAGAAAGGAAAGTGCAAGAAGTGCTAGAAAGAAAGGAACCAAAAAGTTGCAGAGTTCTCAAGTTGGCGATCTTAGACTCATCCAGACCGGTCCAGCCTAAACCGGTGGGCTCTGATCAGTCTGTTATCATGGCCTCACTTCCCCCTGCCTGCCCGACCATTTTCTCCTCCTGTTTCAGGGTAACTGAAGGGTAACGGCCCAACTCTCCTGTCCCATCCCACCCCGTCCCATTATGAGTGAGGCAGGACTCGTGAACTCTGAAAAGCTTCTAACTAGCCGAGCAGACGATAATGATGACAATCCTATCGAGAGAGAGGAGGAGGTGAAGTTGGCAGGGAGCGAAAAGGAGAGCGAGAGGGATGAATTTAGTCATTAAGGAGTGAACAGTAACAGAGGGAAGCAGCGAGGCAGGCGCTCTTTACAGGCTTGTCTACAACTTCGCTTGTGTGTGGAGAGGGGTCACTGAGGAAAGGAGCTGCCGTTCCCTGGGTATCCAGAGCTTTTAGGCAGCATGTGGTGTGTGTGTATGTGTGTGTCTGTGTGTGTGTGTGTGAAATATAGCCCCTGTTAGTTCTTGCCTCACCTTTGGGAGTGGTCGGTCTAGCGAAAAAGAAGAAGGGAGAGTGAAGGGAAAGTGGAGCGAAGTTGAGTGAAGTGGCATAGTGTTAGTCTAATTGCCTGATTGTACTAAAGCCATTCTGCCGCTTAGTGACTCCAAAGAGTGGGGAGCTTGCTGTGTGTGTGTGTGTGTGTGTGTGTGTGTGTGTGTCTTCCAGCTAAAAGCCTTACAGGCCACTCGCTTTTAATTCTGTAGGAGGTGGAGAAGGAGTGAAACACGTTAGTTCACGACTGGCTAGTAATCTGACCTCATTGCTGCTCAGCCAAGAGAACAGTGCGCTCTTTTCATTCAGTCGGAGCACGGCAACTTTAATGCATTAGCCAAGACACACTTAAAGTACACACATGCAACGCGTATACGCTCACATCGCCGTCATTGCACAAATGTACATGGCACTGTAAAGCAACACAATAAGTCTCTGTTATGAGATTCCCTCCCTGAAAAAAGGAAACATATTTCTAAAATCCAGAGTATTTGAATGTTTAGCATCATGAAAGCCCAGTGCAGAGAAAATTACTCGGTTGAATATCATCATTTAAGTCAAACCGGGAGCCTATTTCTTCTCTTACACTCTCTCTCTCTCTCTCTCGTTCGCTGGCTATCATTATCTCCCTCACTTCCTGTTTTCTGCTAATTGGTTAATGTCTGGAAGCTGCACAGGCAAAAATCGCCCAATGAAAAGCCTGGGCTCAGGGCGTATTTAGATTTCCACTAAGTACTAGATTGGAGCCTTTATGCGACTAAGTGTAGATAATTATGCTTTCTGAAGTGAACAGCACTGTACATTTTAATTCATAAAGAAATGAGGAGTTGTGTGTCTGACACCGTTATTAAGTCAGTAATTAACCTCTGACTTTGGTTTCTGTTTGTGTGTGTGATTTGAGTGTGTGCCGGGGTGTATGGGAGTGCAAGTGTGTTTTAAATATGTATGTGAAGAGCGGCGACACAGGGTTGGAGTCTTTACCGCTTTTAAAAAACACATTTACCCCCAACTGTTACACCCCATTGTAATGTTCTCATGTCTCTTGTGTCTCCTGCTTTGTCGTAGCGATGTAATGCCTTGGCTGAACAGAAAGAGGTGCTGGTGTCCTACATGTCTCGAAAGGCCCAGAGTCCCGGACAGGTAACAACACACAGTCAGACTCTTCTTTTAAGACTTTTGTTTTTAAATTCATGCTTAGGGTCAAGTCTGGTTCTTCCATGGGTGCGTTTGTCATTGCTGAACAGCCGGGCTTTGTTCAAGCCCATAGGACTTAATTTTAAATTCTAGTGGAGATCCCAAGATTTTCAAAGATACCAAATACATCCTGCTGAATTATAGGGAAATGTGTATAAAATGAGCCACAGGACATCTAGAGATTTTCTATCTGATTTAATGGTACGGCCATAAAACAGTTGCATCTTGGGTTTGAATATTTCGCTCAATAAAGTGATTTTTTTCTAACTTTGCAGCTACTTAAGGGGATGTTTAAGACAAAATTTTACTTGAGGTGTTCTGTAGCAACTGGTGTGTTAACGTCGGGCAGCAAAAATCCTGCTTGTGTTGTCATTTGAAGATAGAAAGTCAAAATAAAATCTGTGTTTGTGTCCAATTTGCAGGTGGGCAAGATCAAGACCCTTCTGAGCCTGATCCCAGACTTTACAGAGAAGGAGGTGGTCTACCCCTACCTGATGAAATGTCATGGTACAAGATCTCTCACACTCACACACGCACACACACACACATACACACTCATAGGCCTGGTGGGGTCATATGGAGCAGTGAAAGCGGAGCAGTAGTCGGCTCACTGGTCTGTGGCTAACTCATCATTAGCGGGCACATTAACAATGCATCAGGGCAAGGTCTGTGTGTGCGTGTGTGCGTGTAGACAGGCAGGCATGATGTGGGTATTCAGGGGCAGAAGAACACATGTCATCTAATGAGTTAGCTGTCTTGGCTAGCCTACCGTGCTAATCGTGACATGGTCCACCACTCTGCCTCTTTTTCTATTTTTTTTTTTCCCCCTCCTCACTCCATCGCTTCCTGCCTTCTCCACCTTTTCACCTCTGTCAACTTCTTTTCTTTTCCTCACGTCTCTTTGCTCCTGCCATCCTCCGCTCGCTCCTTGCTTTACCTGTCTGCTTCTATCCTCC
>OMLB01002252.1:8224-27451 GCA_900302555.1 Myripristis jacobus
AATTTATGAATGTCATTTATCTGTTTTTGCAAATACTTTCCAAATTAAAATGTACAATGTGCCACTGTTTTTACTGTCTACACTGTAGTTGTGTCAGAGCTTTCCACCACACTGACATTAGATGACCTGACTGGTGGATTTTTAAGAGCCAAGGTATTTTCACTTGTTGCTATTGACCAAAGCCAATACAACATAGTGCCCAGCTGAGAACCCAGCTGCCGTTTCACTTGCATCTTACATTGCTCAGTAGACAGGTGCCATTGCCAACAGCAATCACAAACTCATAATTAGCCAAGAGTTCCAGTTGTGTAACAGCCTCTAACTCGGTGATTACACCGAACACTGGCAGCAGACGGAGGATGAAAGGAAGACTGAGTGAGGAAAACAAAAATGCATACCAGCTAGTAAAAATAGCAAACTTTAATGCCCTGAGCTTGAGGGCCTTTGTTGCTGAAACATGTATTATAGGCCGACTGTCTGGCCTGCGTAGATGTGTGATCAAGCCTTTTGGGGCTTGAAAGCAGCTAGGAAGAGGAGGATGCAGAGAGAGGAGGCAGTCAACTCCCGTCTGTCCTGTCTCTCCCCTCCAAAGCCCTTCTTTTGTTCTGCGGTTTTTGGCAGCAGGCCCCGGGTCCAGTCAACTTTCACTGCAGTGATTTGTCTGTGGCACATCAGTAGCTCACAGAGTTGCTCAGTGCTCTGATCTCCGAGAGTAGAAAGGGGTTGAAGTTGAGCAGAGAGCAGGAGTGCCAGTGCTGTCTCCTGTAAGGGCTGCCTTTAGTTCAGGCTATCACATCACAGGGAATTCTCTCAGCAAGATAGTTGTTTTTTTTTTTTTTTTACTCCATTTTCCCTAGCAGACACACATATAGATGGACAGGCAAGCAGGCAGCCGGGCATGCTGGGTGTTGAAGTTTTACAGTGGGTGGTGAAGCAATAGGAGGCCAGAGGTTCCATGCTGAATTGAAGACATCAACTTGAAACCTGCTTGTTAAATCAAAACATCTGAAACCAAACTTGAAATCTGGAAAAAAAGCTGCTCAGTCTGTCTTCTTGACAACTCTCCTATACCCGTGCACTGCTTTTCTGCACTTTTGCTTGGAGGCACTTCAGGTAAATAAAAGAAAAGTAGGCTAGGGGACATGTTGCCTGGTAGTAGAGCTGCGCGTGTATTCTTTCACTTCATCCCATTAAATGAATGAATTACTTTTATTCTCTGTTCTGCCTATGCTTATCCACAAATTTACCCATGTGCTTAAGATGAAACTGGAACAATTCCTGTTGAAAAAATGGGTCACTGCAGCAGAAAAATGTAAGAACAAAGCAAAGAAAAATAAATTACAGTCGAGCAAATGTCTATAACATACAAATCTGACAATTTGAATGCGAGAACATGTTAAGTATAATGGAAAAGCATGGATCACAGCATGATGAGCATATGTAAAATAACAGAATTTACTGAGAAAAGGAATGTGGAACATTTTTGATATTAAAATGAAAGGAAAAGGAAATAAGTTCAAATATGATAAAATAGCAATATGTATGCAATATATAATAAATGGAAAAAAAACAGGGGAAAACAGATACAGTTTGCAGTTTGTGATTGTAGCATATTTGTGGAAATGTGGTGAGTTCACATTAGTTTTTCTCATTTACTTGAACACATTTGTCCACTCATAAGCTGCATTTTCAAAACGCACACAGGCCTAAACTGAAAGTTGCTGGCCAAAATGACAAATTTTGTTTTTAAAATGTTCAAAAGCTACGTAACAAAAGCAAATTTTTCTTTCAAACTTATTTCCATCAAACAAAACAACTGTGGTCAAATTATGTACAATATTCTTTCAATCATAACACCATGGGCAACAAAATACAGCTATCAATATGAACCTGTTCAACCTTTGTTTGTGCTGTATGCCTTTGTCATTTGTTTATACTTCACATAGTTTGTGCCACAAAAGGCAAGCAGGCATATCACAGCATGAACAGCATTCTTTTCTTCAAAGGTAAATAACAAACCCTGCTGCACTCTGTGTGTGCACTTTTTACTTTTTGCTCTTTTTCGAGATGCCCTGTTGAAATAAAAACAGACGTATTTTCCAACAAAGTTTTCTTCATTCATTTCATTCTTGTGTGCAGGTCTTTCTGTGCCCGGGAACTCTTGTTTACATGGAAGCATTCTTTCTTCACCAAAGAACCCAAGAAAAAATTTCACCCAAAATCAGAAATACCCAAAATGAAAAAAATGATTTGTAGTGCAACTGATGAAATAGCAACTCAGTGGTGGCATATTTTATAGATTGACAAGAACTGATGTATGAATTGAAGAATTGACCTAGGTTTCTCCCCCTCAAATGCAAACCAGCCCATCACAGCTTAATAAGTAATGTATAAATTCTCTCTCTCTCTCTCTCTCTCTCTCGCTCTCACTCTCTCTCTCTCTCTCTCTCTCTATATATATATATATAATTTTGAGTCTTTCTATGAGATCAGTATTAACTGCTTTGAAAATGGGTGTGAAAAATGGGTGAAACCAATGAAAAAGTGTTAATGCATTTGCAAGAGAAGACTTGTGCTGTGGTAAGAAGATGATGAAGATCAAGTGGATCCCAGTTTCATTAAGTGTTTCTTAGCAGTCAAGAAACACTGCAGCAGCTCTACTTGCTTGTACATGTGCACAGATTCTATCTAGGCATGTAGATGTGCATCGTGCTAGACGTTCAAATACTCAGGATATTTAATTAAAAGATTAAATATAACATGCTGCATGTACAGGATGTGCTGAGTTTTAGCTATCGCCTGAAGGAAAATTTAACTCTGGTAGTGTTTGGTTGTATAGTTCCCAGGGTGTTATGAGTCCACATGGTGGTGAAATATCCTCATTAGCTGCTCTGTGCTCCCCTGATCTGATAATCCACAATACTGGATTTTTATCTCTCTATTCACTTCCATAGCACAGCAAAACATGTGCCAAAACAACGCTTTGAGCACATAAACGAGTGTCATCTAAGCAGATTACCCTAATATAAAAAAAACAAGTCCTGATATCCATTTTTAAGAGATTTTTTGAGAAAAGTAAATGGCTCCTTTCTTTTTTTCTATTTGTATGTGAAAGTAGATCCGGTAGGCAGCGTCCGTAGGAAACCTCTGCATAGCCTGGCACATAGCCTAGAAAGAAGTGTAGCATAGAAAGAAGCAGCCTAATAGTATTTTCACAAATAAATAATTACATGGAAAAAATGGGTACCAGGACTTATTTTTTAAATTGGCATAATCTGCTTTGTTTACATTTGTTTGTGTGCGGTTTGAAACCTGTTTTGCTCGGGAATGATGAGATAGAAATCCAGTATTGTGGATTAACAGCCCAGGGGAGCACAGAGCAACTAATGAGGATATTTCACCACCATGTGGACTCATATCAAGGCCAGGTAACTGTACAACCCAACACTCTACCAAAGCTCAGCTGAAATAAAATAAATCCATGTGAAAATTACATATGTCCAGAAAAAGCAACAGATGTGTGTGCTAGATTTAAAAAGATGCAGGAGCCTGTGTCAGCATTGAAAACCCATGTAAATACAGTATAGAGCCAAAATGATAGTTGTGACAGTGTCTAGTTGTCTAGCTGTCAAATGCTCAGGTATGCTGGATAAAAATGACTCTGTGGGACAGTGTGTGGGTATTTTTTACATGCACACCGTCTTTATCCTTCCTCATTTTGTATGTATGCCAGCAGTGCCTGTTCCGCTGTGGATCCCATGGAGCCTATCTATTTGGTGACTCACTGACCCTCTTGCTCATGTACAAATCTGCACACTGTCCCTTTACATAACGCCCACAGCCCATTTCACTTTCACTCTGGTGAGCAAGACTGAAACAATGGCTTGGTAACCCCCTGACTCCTTTCCTCCCTATTCCCTCCCCATGGTTCAATGACTGCTGTCTCATTGAGGTACAGAAAAGAGCCTATGCTCCCTCTGCGACATCAACATAAGGGAAAGATGAATGTTTCAGTCCAATGGAGGAGAGAGTGTGTGTGCGATTGGAAGGCAGGAAGGTGGGCTTAGCACAAGGTCGGGGGTTGGTTTGTACAATAATTCATATATCTCAAGCAGAAATGGATGTCCTGAACTCCCAGCAAGCTGAGGAATCACTCATTTTGGGTTAAGAAAGCATTCACAGAAACTCCAGCAAACACATGCAACCCTTTCAGCCGTGTTGTTGCCAGACCCCCACCACAGAAAGCATGTTGCACCTGCAGTCTGTGCCAGGCAGATACAATACGTTCCCTTTGGAAATCATATTGGCTTTCTAGAACCCCCTTTTTATTAAAAGGGGGCTCAGACAACAGAGTATGAGGGAGCGAGGCAGATGGTAGCCAGGTAAAGCTCAGCTAAACCCCGAGGATGCTGTGGTATTTGTGCTCTGTGGGGCTATAGGAGAGATTTGGACAGAAATAGTGCTCTTGCGTTCGTGATTCTGTGGTGGTTTTTTTTCTTCTTTTCTGGTGATTCATCAGTGTGTGGTCTTGACAGTTGACATTAACAGAGAGCGTGATGGTTCCGAGTTTGTCACCGTCCTCCTCCATAATCTTGTATCTTTGTCTCCTGTTTGTCTCAGTTGTGAATCACTTGGTAAACTCTGGCTCGAGGCTTGTTCACACCGAGCGTGTTTGAAGCGGTTTATTTGGTACTCCTTTAGTTCGGTTTGTTTGTGCAGTTTAGAACAATGCCACTCCACGTCAGAAGGGGAACTAATAAGTGTACTGTGACAGCTGAAGATGTGAGTCTTCTCCATGAGAGGTTATGGATATAAATAGATGGAAGTTGACATTTGATAGCAAGCGGTTCCTCATGTTAACAAAATTAAGTGTTAGAAAAGTCCGGACTGATACTCATTCATCTCTTCCTTTTTTTCTTTCTTCATTCTTGTCTTCTCCATTATGAACTGGTTTGAGCAGCAGAGAAGGTAAATGACATTAAAGAGCCCGACACATCCATCATGTGTACAGCTAGAGTTAGAGGGAAAGAAGAAAATGAAATGTAAGTGTAATGACATATTCAGAAAAATGCCACGCAAATTTTGTTGTTATTACTCCTGCTCCATTAGTAGCCCACCTTCACCCTTATGGCTCTTTCTTTTATTTTACCTCTTCTTTACCTCAGTAACCAGCTGTTTGTTTGACTGTGAAATGCTCTGTCAACTTGCACATAGTTATAATTATTCCTTATTGCCACAAAGTGTAACCTGGGTAATTTACATTATTCCTGCAAAATAAGGAACTTTGTAAAAGTTGCTGTCTTGTGTTCTCAACATCCATCAACTTGATAATTTTTCCAGCTGTCAGAACTGAATGTGGTGGCCCAAAGCTGCAGTCCTTGTCCACCACCACCTTCCCTTTTTTCCTCGCATTAATGGCATGTAATGGGCCTATTACTACCAATGAACAGGCTGATGAATCTCAAGGCAAGCCAGCAGGCCATGTTCTAGTTTTGAAGGCAATGCCTCACTGTATGACTGTGTGTATGTGTGTGTGCTTGCTTGTGTGTGTCTGTGCATGTGTGCTAGCTCTGCTGCAAAATTTGACTAGACTTCTTTTCATGTTCTGTTTTGCAAAATAACTGTCCACTGCTGATTTTAGATCAAAAACTACTATTTCTTTAAATAATTTACATCTTTTTCCTGTTTTTACATAGCCTTCTTTTTAGAGAATTGGTGTGAAATGAGTCCACTTGGATGAGTGAATTAGTAAGGTAAATGAAATTACACAGGGTGCAAGTCATATTCAGCTCCTCAGTATTACCAGGGTGAGTATGAATAGATACTGTATGCAGACATGTAGTACTCAGCAGACATTTGCTGATTGTACCTTGCAGGGCCCTCTTCTGCAGTGCAGCACAGCTGAAGAGATTCTTAAATGACAGTTGTGCTTGTGAAAGTCTGAGACCAACATATTGGAATAGAATAGAATAGAATAGAATAGAATATAGCTTGTTTGGTTTGCTCACATGTAAAGGCCATGCCAATGTTCTGAATTTTAGCAATGGAATATTTAGGTATTTCTTGAAAAACTTCCTTTTTCAACCCTTATTCCAAATTTTTTTGAGTCTAAATGGTCCTTGTTTCCACTGACCATCCGCAATTTTTCATGGTGAACCTTTTATCGGAAATTTGGAAATGACAAAAAGTAGAGCCAACAAAGAAGAACCAGGTTCCTCCTCTCATCTTTGCTGGCTGAGCATTCATTGTGAAAGGTTTCACAATCTGTCAGTGATCATTTCTTCTCTGTAATGGAAGTGAAGCAAAAATGTACAAAAATGTAAGATTAGTGAAAAATACTTTAAAAAGTACACAAAAAGCTACTCAGTTACAGTAACATGAGTAAATGTGATTAGTTACTTCCGTCTCTGCTTTTCCTGCGGTTAACCAGTGTTGTTAAATTTTCAGAAACACATGAGAAAATTGGATTTATAATTGTGTTTCCCCACCTTCATTTGATGGCTTGTTGGCCTTCTCAAAATCCATTGGCCTTTTTGGTGTTAACACGGCCCGGCACACTGTACTATACAAATTCCAAATGCACACTCACACTGCCGTTCATCACTTTCAGACTTCAGGGAGCTGAAGTGTTGTGGGTTCACTACCATCAACGGGTCTTGCCTCAGAGTGCGGTGGCATTTTTGGAGATCTATTAGGGTGTTTATGACCAGCTTGAAAAGGGCATTTTGCAGATTTATGAATGACAAAGCTAAATGATTTATGGAAAATGGCTTCAGAAAAAAGACTGTTTGATGTTGCTTGGAAAGTGTATGTTTGGAATGGTGTGTGCTGGAGGGGAGGGGGGGTGTCCATCCCTCCCCATCCAGTGGCACCGGGGGGCCTTCCATGGTACAATTTGACAGGGACAGGAGTGCTAGGATGGAGGGGTGGGGGGGGATATAAATGAATAAATAAAAAGGTCACGTCAAGCCATTTTCATAAAAGCTCATTAACTTTTATTTGCTGCAAAAGATGTCTGTGTAATTAGAATAACAGAGATTGAGCTAATGAAATTACAATAAACAGTGGTGGAGTGGAACCAAAAAATAATAATACTGAGCTCACACGTGTCAGAGACCTCACTGCACGTTATTGGCAGATGACCTTTCAAGGATATTGAGGTAGATCCCTGATGTTGTTTTTTTATTTATTTTTTTATTTATTTTTTGCAGTTGAGTGCGAATGGTGGCATACGCAGCTTATGTGTATAAAAATGCATATGTGTACTTGTGTATACCTGTATGTTGGAGTGTACTCTCTCCCACACAACTTTGAGAGAAAGAGAGAGAGAGAAGGGTTATTGCTGCTCAGGCCTGCTTCATTTATTGGCCAATCATTCTCTGCTGTTGAGGTAGAACAATATATGTTCGACAAATGGCAAGTTATCGAGCTGCCTCTCCACCTAAGTGTTATAAAAACAAGAAGTAAGAAACACTGACTTGCTATTTATTAACAGGTTTTAAAACAGGACATAGTTGCCAGAACCCTGCTTGGGGGGAAGACCTTGAACCTGAAATGTCACTAACTGACTTACTGACTTTTTTTTTTTTTTTTTTTTTTTTTTAATTAACACAGTGGAGCCTAGTGGTGACAACCCCTGCAGACACTACACAAGCTTTACACTATTGGTAAAAAATATCATAACGCTTTCAGCTATAAAAACTGGGTCACAAACGTTGA
Source organism: Myripristis jacobus (assembly GCA_900302555.1). Taxonomy (NCBI): domain Eukaryota; kingdom Metazoa; phylum Chordata; class Actinopteri; order Holocentriformes; family Holocentridae; genus Myripristis; species Myripristis jacobus. The sequence continues at coordinate 15,944 of OMLB01002252.1, forward strand.
AGGCCCTATAAGGTCCATAGACAAAAAATATGTGCTGCTCTTTGTTGATAAATTACCAAAGCGTTTACTAAGGCAGACAAGATGACAACTGCAAGATGATGAAACAAAACATTATCTTAACATCAGGAAATCTGTAAGCACACTACAGTTGCGCTATTTCAGACAAAATACAAAGGCACTAAATTATCTTAAGGTACCTTTTTAATCTTCTACCAGTAAATATGCAGCCAATATCCATGACAAACTGGATCTCGTCTGAAAGCTTAGGATGTCCATTGAAACATTCCAATTATTTTATTTTATTTTATTTATTTATTTTACTTTATTTTTAGATCACATGGATGTTATTGGTGTAATATGTCTAGTTTTGAGCAGAGCAGTTCAGTAAAACTAAGGAAATTACCACTGGCCTCTCCTAGGAAACATGACTTTAACTGACATCACCCTCATATAATAGAAGACGTTTTCCTGGAGTACGTCTAGTTTTCTGCCTCAGCATGGCTGGCTGGGATTCGATGAGGGTACCTACAGTGGTGGTTTTTTTGTGACATTTAGAAACTTATTTATGCTTGCTGAAGGCAAAGAAATAAGGCTGCTGAGCTAAAAGAAAGAAAGAAACACATATTGCCCTAAGTTAATGTGATATTACACAAATATACATTGTATTGTTAGTAATATACTGAAGAGTCCTTTTGCTGACAAGTACACATTTCTGGGTAGGTGGTTTGGTGTGCACAACCCTGGCTGTTTTAGGTACAATACACTCATGCCTGCCACATAGATTACATTTTAGGACTATGCCCAACTCACAATTTCAAACTGATGGATTGACAGTTTGCCCGTGTTATTGCAATGTCCAGTAACTATCTTTAAAAAAAAAATGCTGCTCAAGAGTCTGAAGTCGACTGAGGGGCCTCTGACAGGTGATTCAGTTTGTCGTCTTTCAGGGGGCAGTACCACTACAACGCAATTCACACACAGTCATTTTCTCAGCCTGGCAGTGTCTAATCATGCCACTGAAGGCCAAGAACATGGAGGTTTCATTTCAGCCAAAACGTAACATGAGGCACCGTCACTAATTTACTCAACCTCAACCTGAGACTGGAAGAAGGTATTCATGAAATGAGGCCGGTGTAGTCATCCAGTTCTTTTACGCTCATCACTGATGACCTTCACAAGGTGAACAAGGGCAGCAACGCTGAGATGTGGATGCAATTGCTCATCGTGTAAATAACAAAATGAATTGATTAATGGAGGAAAAAATGGTTATCACGGGGGACTATAGTTGCACAGACGCCACCATGTGTGTTGTTCCAACCCCCTCACCTTTCAAACCTGTGTGACGCCTGGCTCGGTGCCACCGATATGAGGGAGATTTGTCAGCTCCCCTGTTTGTTCGCTGTGTGTGCTGATATCCCAGCAGCCTGTTTGTTTGTTTATTCCCTGTCTAGGTCAGACCAGATACCCTCACTCTTCCACCCTTCCCTTTCTACTCTCTGAATCATTCTGTGTGAACTCGTATAGACCTCATGTGTCGACCTTTACACTGAACTGTATGTGCTGTAATGGCAATGTCACAACATCCAATTCCTCAGACAATCCCATTGTCTGAAGAAGATGAGCTGGTGGTGGGTTGTGTCGAGTGATAGGTCGATTCACAAATCAATTATTAATTTCAACAATACTCTTGGGCAAATGAATCAAATGAGTTCAACGAAGGAACTGAATCAAAATTTCCAATCAATCCAGTGTCATTGGTCGGACTGCGTTTTGCACTGTTCTAAGGGAGCCAAGCAGGCATTTGAGACAAAGACATTTGTTTTCAGCTTACCTTGGCAAAGACTTCAGTCAGCCGGCTTCTCTCTAAAAATGGGCGTCATCGCAGCAATCTGAGAAATTGTGAGATTTTCTTGTTCTTGCTCTCAGTATGGGACCTCCAAACAGCACAGCTCTTTGGCCAAGTGTGACAGGAATATGAATCCAATGAACCAGCCCTGAATCAGTTTGCTACTTTTGGACACCCATAAAGACTCAGAAACAGGGATTATCTTACTTATCATCATCCACCAAGATTTGAGAGTTCCTAAAAGTCAATAACTGTAATATAGCTGTCCAACAAAGAGGAAAATACTCTGCTTACTGGAACTGAAATAACTTCAAGAACTACTTGTCCTGCAGCAATACGTTCGCAAATTATTCATAGCGAAGAGCTCACCTTCTGAAAACGTAACATTTGGAGGCTTGTAGTCATAGAGTTGATGTGAGAAAGTCCAAATCTGAAGCCATTAGCTCCACATCAGATTGAAGCATTTTGCTTACCCTCGCCTCTTCTGATCTAATGTTTGATTGGTAAAATAATCCTTGGTAAAACGTAGAATGTATAGCCTGGAACAATACAAAATTGGTGTCGTGCAAACAAGTTTACAGTTACTCCACTTTTAGATATGAAAATAACTTTTATTCCTCAGTAAAACCGTTTATTTGACTGAGGTAAAATCAACCGACAGGCCGCTGTTTGTATCGAAAGGACTTCAGATTCTTGTAGTTCCAGGATGTTTCCGATACCCAGTGATGACAATGAAGAACTTTTTAATGAAAAATTACACATCCTAGTTTACCATCCCTTTGAATACATTTTTGAAATGTCATGACATGCAAAATATGAATTAGCTGCATTTCCATGAGTTGTGTTAAAACAAATATGCAGGCTTTCTGAATGTATAATGTAGCTATGTCAGAGAGCCTTTCAAATTTGATTAGCATTACATAAGAAATTAGCATAACAAAGACATGCACTTGGCAATATTCTAATAGGCCTCCTAATTATCATACAAACACAATCGGTGTCTTATACATGGAAGAAATAGTGAATATGATATTTCGCGGAGGCCATGGTGGGCAGACTACAAAGTCCATATGTTATCATACATGAATTTCCATCGCTCTTTATCGTAAAATGTCTTTACTGACAAACTCTGTGCTGTTTGAGTTGTTATTTACATACTGTGCATGATGTGTGGTTAAGATATCATACTGTGGAGTAGTAGACAATGAAAATGAGAGATTATCTTCGAGGCTATTAAGTGAAAACGGTTTGCTATTCAGGCAGACCATGAGCATTTAAATCCTGCAGATGAAAGTTATTTTTCCACAATTCGATTAGTCAATATACTGTCAAATGTTAAGCTGAATCCTTGTCATTCAGGGCATGTGCATTATACATTATCTTAAAGTATGCAACCTTGACTGGTTTCCTATATGAATGTATACAATATTCAGATATATAGCTGTCTGGAAACACCACTCATCGGTCAACATTCTAGTGGCTCAAGTACTTCTTGGCACAGTGGATCCATTTAGATACATTATGCAACACAAAGATCTTCATCTTAAAATGTGAATGTCTCTTGCATTTGAAGCTTGTTGCCAGAAGTTTCTGTAAACTAAGTTTCATATGGCATTGTTCACTGCTCTTATACTGTATGTATATACACCACAGCATCTGCCATACAGTTTACAAGTAATATTTGAAAATAAGAAGACATCATTTCTAATAATAACAGAATGTAACGTACTTAGATACAATATACCTCAAAATGTCCTAATGTCTTTGGGATACATGGCACAGGACTTTAAAAGTACAATGTCCCATGCATTGCTTTGTGTAAATGGATGTTTTTTCATGGACAGCATAGATGAAAATGTTCATTTTTATAATACCGGCATACATTTTACACAGTGTACATGCATTATGTGTTTAAAAGGTTACATACACCTATATGAAAATGTGTAATGAGTATTTTTTCTCACATATGGGAAAACAGGACTTGGCTCATGGCTTCAAGGGAGGGAAACTATGACAAAGACAGAGCATTAAGACATTAGTGGCCATTTTATACAGCAATTATGAACACTTTATGTGACTGATAACGGGCTCTCTTTATGTTATGGCTCTTATATACCATTATCAGTGCATATAAGCCATGTCATTTTAATGTATAGAGTACAGTGCATAACAGCGGCTCACACAGTGTAAGAAAGTCACAGTCTCTTAATGGTTACCGCACTAGTTAGTATGGTAACAAGCACCATTTTTCATAAATTACTGATAGCTGTTCTTTATGGTGATTATCTGTCCGCCTAACACTTTGTCCTATCAGATGGCAGCCTCGCTATATAAAACTCTCTCATACCAGTCCAACAGACAAGCCAGCCTCCATTACTGATCTCCCCCATCCTTACACTGTCTCGGTATAAGACGATGACCTTAACGCCAGGCCACTTCATCTCCACGAGAGAACAAGTTCTCGCTGTTCTGTACTTCTCTAAATTGATTCTGTCCACTTTCAAATGCTCACATGAGAGAAAATGTGGGATTATGACAGAGTTGAATATTTTTGTTGAGCACACACACAGGCTTACGCTGAGATTGGCTCACAAACAAGCGTGTGTATACGTACCAACACACACAGAGTATTGATTTACTGTCGCACACCTTGTAGGAAAGGTATGAGTGTGGTAGTGTGCCCCGGGATTTGAGCAGGTTTTTTTTTTTTTTTTAAGTTTACATGTAACTATACTGTTTTTATATTGCACATATTCACCAAAACAGCTGCACTCTCGCTGCAGCACTGAGTTAGACACACATTGACACCTGGCAAGAGGGTTGACTAGATGTTGAAACTGTGAAACAATCGTTTTGACAAGGGCTTGTCTTTTTTCTTTTTTCTTTTTTTCTGTTATTTTTCTTTTTTTTTATTTAGTGGGTTGGTGTTTTTTTTCTGTACTTTCACACACTTCTTAAGAAATTTTGCTCTTGTCTCAAGCTGACAAAGCGAGACAGCCTCTTAAAGATAATGATACTTGAAAGCATAGTATTTACTTTTCACACATTTGTCGACTTCTCTCACGTCGTTTTCTTTGGAGGTGAACAACAATGACTCAGCAAGATAAATACTGCATTTGATGATGCTATGTCATTTGTGCGGTGTAATGCATATTGCAACACAATTGGTAAACAAAAAATTCAAATTCCCTTTATCTAACCATTTAGTAAGAGCATTAGTTTGTGTGCTGCTTTCGCTGTGGCTGGAAGGCTGGATTATTTGTGCTGAAGGCTGCTGCTGAATGCAGGAGGTCATTCATAATGGATTCAAATGTGCATCAATTGCAACATGAAAGGAACAAGATGCGTTATGTTCTTGTCCATTATGGAAATTTATTTGACCTGCTCAATTGGCAAATTAGCCCGAGCTTAGACATGCATGTTTGCCTCGGTAACTACACAGTGATTGGCCCACCAGAGGAAATTATTCATTTATTTGCTTGTTTATTGTTTTCATAGAACAAAATGTTCTCAGAAGCGACAGAATAAAAAAAAAAGCGGTCTTTACAGCACATTGTTGTGCAATAGCGCCTCATCCTTCAAAGGTTTGGAGAATCAAATCAATTCTCTTTTATTTACATCGAGAGCAAAGAATAACAAGAATTACAGCTCAGCTGCATTCACACTGTAGGGTTTTTGTTCTTTCTTTATCTTTTGCAGAGCAAGGAAAAAGAAAAAGATATCTGTCCCCCCACTTCATCCACCTACTTTATATTTAATTCCTGCTCTGTGTACTCTCTTTTTTAGAATCCCTTTGCCCATGTAATCCAGTGGCATGCTACTCAGCACCCCAGGGCCACACTGGGCAGTTCCAGACAAAGTCACATTAGCTTCTCTTGACCTCACTGCTGTAATCGGCTCTTGGAGGTCATGGTGTTTTGCAAGAGTCCCATGCTCACTGTTAATAGTTTCGGGTGAGCGAAGCAGAGACTGAGGGGGTGGGCGGGTGGAGCGCTGGTGAGCTACAACAGCTTACCTGGAGATTACAGCATCAGCAGTTCACTTTCAATGCAACCCCGCAGGATTTTAGTGCCATTACCCCACTATGGTGATTTCTTCATCCATGGCGCTCTGAGATTTGAAGTGACTTGGCCGGGCGGTTATCAGAAAAGCAGTGATTGACCTGTGGCTTTGTCACAGCACGTGCTCAGGGAGGATCATGAGAGCTGCAGCTGCTATAAATGGGGCATCTTGTGTTGTATTAATTAGGCAGTTGCTGTAGGACGGCGCACTATGATGATTTATTTACTAGCCTGTTTTATTATGTCTGCAGTGGCTTTGTTGTGTCTGCAGGCCCATGGCAGAATCCTGCTAATCACTGTGCATAGATCCGAGTGTGCCTTACGCCCACAGATTTAGTTTTATTGTCTCCAGAGTAAGGTATTTTCCTTCACAGTGTACATTGTGTAAAACTCAATTTCGGAGTTGGATGAAAAGAATGTGATTGCTAATTTTACCACTTGGGAACTGGGAGCCCGTTTTTTTTTTTCCTCTTAGAAATCCCTAACAATACCATCCATGTTGCAGTACTGGATAGCATGGCCAGCTCAATCCTAACTCAATCGAGGATCATCAGCAATTGTCACTAAATCAGCCTCTTTAGTCTTTCGCTTCTCTCTCAATTCATTACAAGTGAATGGGCTTTTATTGGCGTGACCATTTTAACAGGGACTCGGGGAGTGTGTGGAAGCTTGTAAGGCTGGATCGACACAGGCAATTTACGAGGGGATCGACGAGCGACTTGAGGCCAAAACCAGCACAAAACAAACAGAGCCAGAGAGAGAGAGAGAGATTAAGAGATTTGCCCCCCGCCACACACACACACACACGCAAACACACACTCTGCGGTGTCCTACCTTTTTTTGTTTTCTGCTGCTCATCCCCCCCATCAACCATGGATACTGTCTTCCTCTTACTTCCTTTGTCAGTTTTTTTGTGTTTTTTTTTTGTTTGTTTGTTTTGTTTTATTCTTTTATCGTATGTGTTTCCAGCACTCTCCACATCAACCTCCTACATGTCCTCCACTGAGACTGATATTCAAATAAGACTGACCTCTCCGGTGCCTTTAAATATTTTGCTTTACATTTAAAATGTAAAGCAAGCATGAAAGCATGAAAAACTGAAAACAGCTATCCAATGCAAGTATCATAGTGTTTGTAGCTGATGCTAATTTGCAGCACCCGTCCCTTATTCACAAACTGACAAAATATATATGTTTTTTTTTTTCAGTGTCTGCTATTCAGTCATCATGTTGTTTTCCATTCAAATGTTTTGCACAGTCATTCCATAAGCTCAAAGGTGTCAGCATGGTGTAGGTGTTTATGTCTGCAGGTGTCACTGAAAGAACTGAGACGTGTTATATAAGCGCGCCGAGCAGAAAGAAGAATACATCTGCATTCTCTGCAGTCAAATAAGGAGTGATTAGGGTCAGACGTTTCAGCTGTCGTCAAAAGCCAAAGTGATGACTGACACAGTGCATGCTGGGTATGACACATTATCTTTGCAGCTTTCAAGTCATTTTGCCTTCTTTTTTGTTTTATTTATTTGTGTGTATATGTGCGTGTGTGTGTGTTTACTCACCGTGTTGTCATGGAAGTCAAATGAGTTTTGTGCGGAATTCCTCCTCTGTTGGGGATACCATATCATGGATCGTGATGTACCCTGGAAACTTTACCATTTGAAGAGTTTGCCAGCAAAAGTTATTGTTTCTTCTCACTATAGCTTTCCAGTCAGCGCCCCACCCTTAAACAACAGTCCTCACTCAGTCTCATCCTGCTTCTTATTTCACATTACAGAGATAAGCTCTCTGCCAGCATTTCTTACATCTCATATCTCCCTCGCGCCCCCCCATTCTCTCTCTCCCCTCCTCTCTCCCACTCCTCTCTTTTCCCATTATCTCCCCACCACCCCCCCATCCCCTCACTCCGATCTCTCCCTGTCTTTCTAGCTTTGCAGAGATAAGGTTTGCTCTCCCCAGCGAGTTCTTGGTGTCGATACTAATGTGCTGCTATCATCGATAAACTGTCAGGCCCCCTCCTCTCGTCCCTCCCCTGACCTTCCTGCAGAAATGCCTCATAATACAAAAAAATCCTGATGATACATACTCTGGTCACATGTTTATGAAGGCCTGTTTTAGCACAAGAGAAACCAAGAGATAGATACAGTAACAGATTGATAAAATATAAACCATTTAATTTATTCATTGCTGCCTTGTTCAATGATAAATGTCAGCACTGGACCTTGGTGTATTGGCAAAATGCAGACAGACAAAGTCTGTTCAACAAAAAGTACCCACACACTGAATTGCCAGGTCCTTATTTAATACACGATGCTTTGACCGGAGTGGGCCTCCCTCTGGCAAATATTGGCAGTATGGAAAACAAGTTATATAAATTCATGCAAAAGCCTTGTGACATCTAATACTGGGTGTAAAGAAAAAAGTAGTCCCTCATGAATTCACCCACAAATAAAAAGATGCAAAATCACAGAGTCCACCAACGCTATGCAGTTCTCAAGATATGCTATTTCCATGTCACATAGCTGACCAAATTAAACCTTCGTCAATTCTGCATTTTCATGCTTTTATTTGGAGTTAATGTTTGTTTAATAGATTCAAACATTAAACAGCTATGTGTGTATGGCTAATTCAGGGAGTATTTATGTTGCTGGAGTCATTCACCTTTTTGTGATAGACCACGCCCACTGCCACACCCCATTTTAGCCAGGCATCATGAAAAGTTCCTCCATTCTTCCCTGTCTCATGACCAACCTTTGCACAAAGTCTTGCAGCGTTATATGTCTCCATTCAGGTTATGCTCCTTGTTGTGATAGGTCACGCCCCATTTTTGCCAGTTAGAGTAGTCAGCTCTTTCCTGCTCTTTCCATAAAATGTTGCTGTGTTATTGCAAAATTTTATGTTATGTAATGTCAGTCCTTGTCCAGCCCATGAGGTGATAAAGTATTCAAAAATTTTATATATATATATATATATATATATACTGTATATGTATCTCTTTGGACCATGGTTGAACCATCACCTTAACTAAAGAACCAATACTTCAGTGAGCAGATATCTTTTTGTCTTTATGTTTTGCCTCAGGTGATAATAGTAAGCAGTGAAGAATCGTACTCTCTTGCTCTCTCTCTTTTCCTCCCCCTCTATATGTCTCTCTCTCTATATATATACTGTATATATATATTTTTTTTAATTACGTTCACAGCTGAATGCATAGCAGAATGTCATTTGTAAACAAGATGTGTGTGCAACCTCAAATGACTGGATCACAATATACTATTTTATTTTATATTTGTGGCACATAAGCCACAAAAGGCATCAACCCACTCAGTCAGGGGTCTTGTTGAGAAGCAGGAGCAGCAAACATGTCACTTAATATGTGTTGAAGTGTCTTTGCTCACAGTTGCCAGGGCTCAGGGAGGGAGCTGCGTGGCTGTCAGCTGACAGTCACTGACACAAGTGAGGTTGATCTCCCGCTGCTGATTGAACCTAACTATAGATGTCATCTCAGTGGACTGTTTCATCCAAAGCACCTCACAGTATTATGAGCCCGTATATTTTTAGCATGGATGGGCCCCGGTGGGAATGGAACCTCAAACCCTCGCAGCATTTGTGTCATACTCGATCCATAGATAGAGCTATGCATGACTTCTCTTGGACAGGGAGAGGACCTTGGGACTGTCTTTGCCATCAGGGTAGGGACTAGAGATGCTGAGCCCGCAGGGTGAAGTGCCGCTGGAAAGCTTAGATGTCAAATGCAGGACTTTTTTTTTTTTTTTTTTTTTTTTTTTTGTATGTGTCACCAACCATATTGATGGAGAGCATGAATGGAACACAGAACATAGAACGTGCAACGAGACAGGTCTCTATTTAGCATGATTCATTGAGGTTACCTTCTCTAATGTGTGGAAAGTGATACAACGACAACGGGTAAACACATTTAGAGCTCGTGTCAAGTCATTTCTTGTTGCTTACAGAGGCCTCAAGTCACCCTCTGTGTCTCCATTTCTTCTGTTTTGCAGTTAGCAGTTGTCAGTTCTTTAAATTGTGGCTTTATGACAGCTCTGTGTTAGAGCAAACAGCCTTCGCTCGGCTAATTCTGACTTCTGAACTCCATAGCAGTAGCTTGATGGGGGTTTGATTTGCTGCCACAATTAGCCGTTGTCCTGTACTAATTGTCTGAGGTATGGGTGGGAAGTGGCAGGAAAACCACATGCTAATTAGATTTTTATCTGTATTTTTCAGTTTTTCTTTTTTTCTTTCTTTTCATGATGTTTTATTGAGTGAGTGAGGGTCAAGATGCATTACATTTATATTCTAACAAATAACAAACTCATATTCTGTCTATTCTTGTACTGTACAGTTACAGTTGTCATTACAAGTGATATCCCCACACACACACACACACACATACACACACACAGATAACATATACCTAGTCCTCATGCATACACACAGATGCACCTTTACCCACACTGACTGACAGACACACACTTACGTACATGGAGAAAAAAAAATGCTGCGTGCATGGATTAGGCTCCAAATTCTGTGGAATTGTTTTTCTGTGTAGCTGTCCTCCAACCCTGTCTTTTCAATACTCAAATAATAATATCGCATTCAAGTTTTCCATTTGCAAAATGTAGCTGCCTCTTTATTTTCCTAGTTTTGCAATATGAACTTCTTACAGACTAATGATGAGAAAATAATTTGCCATCTAGCTGGGTGTCTTATATTCCCAACATTTTGAAAGAGACAAATCATTGGTGAAAACACAACTCTATAATCACAGATTCTTGCCATCCCACTTTCAGTATTCTCCCAAGCCTTGCTAATCTTCTCACAGGACCAGAAGGCATGGATGAGAGGGTCACTCTGTGTACCAAATTTCAAACATCTGCCTTAAAACCTTGTGTCAAACCTCTGGATTTTGTCTCTGCTATAGTAAATTTGTGTCATCTGTTTTCACTGAATTATGCATAAGTTTTTATTAGTGCTGATTTTATATGCGAGTTGTAAACATTCCTTTCATTTAGTTTTTGCCTCTGTCAAACTGAGATCTTTATCCCATTTTTTTTACATATGTTATGCAGTAAAACTTCATTGCGCTCCACTTTAATAAGAATATTATGTTGCTCCAATTAATTGTTTCTTTCTATCCTTTTTACTTCAAAATTTCGCCTATCTCAGTTGGAACTCTGACTTCAAGGTTAAGAGTTTCTGTTATCCAGTTTTTCAGTTGCAAATACTTTTTATTATAAATTACAAAATTTACTGTTTCATTTTTTTGCTTGGAAAAAAGCATTAGGAGGAAACTCTTAGGCTGTAGCTGATCATTTTCCCTGATTGGTGTTGTTAATTATGTGGTCAACAGAACATTTGAGCTGCATTATGATAAAACTCCAGACTGGGGAGGTTTAAGCCTCCCTCTTCTTGAGGATAATGTAATAATTTTCACCCTAGTATTTTTCAGTTTTTCATCATCCCCCAGCAGAGCTTGGGATATATTTCAGTTCACATGAAGGCACAATTTCAGGTGGTATTGCCCGTCAAAAATAAATAAACAAGCGGAAAATATACCATATAAAAAATAACACTATACAGATTCTTC
>OMLB01002252.1:27471-38703 GCA_900302555.1 Myripristis jacobus
ACTATACAGATTCTTCACACAAGGGAGTTCACTATTTAATGGAAGGTGCATACCATCTATAGGAAATGTGCTATAGTCCATCTTTTACAGTCTGCATCTAATTTTCATGGTTACATTCCTGGATGGAAGTTTATTTAAACTTTACATAAATATAATTTATATATACAGTATATTAAGCTTGTCAGTTAAAGTGAATTAACATTATCATCTATATAATGGAATAACAAACAAGAATAAAATCAGCAGCAGATTTTGTTGAACTAAGCATACATACCAAGTAGAAAATAGGCAGCTGTAAAAGTGGAAATGGAAAATGGGAAATAAAATGGAGATGAAAATGAAAAGGCTTGATGGCTAATAGTGGCACTAGAGGAAAGGTCAAGTGTTCACCAAATAAATAGATTTATAAATAGGTTGTGATTGTGCACAGCAAAATTTATGGCTATCCAGTCATTAATTCCCACAGACTGGTTTGGGGGCAAGACCAAACCATTCATTAGTATATTGTAAATAAAATATTCTGTGATGCTAGGTTCATAATTGAATTCTGAAAACATTTATCTGATGTGATAATAATTTTTTAGGGCCTCTGTCAGCCACCGGCCCCATAGAATCACCCTGAGCCCCCCAACCTACCCCCATATGGCGCCAGTGATAGGGTACTCCTGGATGAATGTAATTTTTAATCATCTTTACATGGACTTATGGTGTTAAAGGTAAAACCCACCGACACTAAATAGCAACAACCTGTTGCTCTCTCTCTTGGGATTGACAAATGGCTCTCTGAGTAATGCAGGAATCACTAACAGAAGTGGAAGAGGACGACAGCAGGTCTCATTAGGAATTCCTGCCGCAGCTCAGAACATCCGTTTCATCTGCATCAGCTGCCATAAAAAAAAAAAATGGAAATTTTTTTAAAAGCCTCTCACTTGTCTTGATGATACCTGTTCATATTCCCGATCATTCCTGGGACTGTCGGGGAGAGGAGCTTCCTCCTGTTACTTAACTGAGCGCTAGTCATTATTTCAGAATCTAATTGCAGTGACACGTGAATGATATTAATACAAACTCCAGTGAAGTTTAAAATCAAGGTTAAATGTAGTGAAAAATGAGCCCAGTTGAAAATCAAATACCATTATGTCCGCTAGGCTGAGGGAGGCCTAATGGACACGAAGCCAGCCAAGCCAGGTCAACGCTTGATTGGTGAAAGACACACTCATTCCCCAGATTCACTCAAACACACACACACACACACACACACACACACACACACACACACACACACACACACAGGTACATGTTGGATTATGCAATACATATATATATTTTTAAATTGTGTTTAAGTGTTCATGGACAACAGAGAGTTGTTTTTAAGTGTGTGACCATGATTCAGGTTGACCGTCAGCACAGCTGAAGATAACACAGCTCATTTTCCAAAACCTGAGGAGAGAGCCATTTGCTGACACTCGTTCTTGTAAAGTATAAGAACAACTTTTACACAGAGCTCAATAATCCATCATGAAGCCTTAATTTGGTGTTACACTCTGCTCACTGTCAGCCACCTGACACCCACAGAAAGGAAGTCTTTTTGTCAGGAAATAATCCCTCAAAAACATGTCTCCTTTCCAAACTTTATTGTCATATCTATTTGTTTTTTTGTTTTTTTTATCTAGGGTATAAGTGTTAGCTGGGGCAGCTGTTAATTTCATCATCAAGCTTATATTTTAAAAATGAAATGTAATTTTAAAATTTATATAATTACATATGGCATCACTTGCAAAATGACTGGGGGATAAACTAGACACAGGAGTAAATAGGCTGTAACATTAATTGACAAGAGCATTCTCCAAAACAGGAATTTTGTAATTTTTTTTCTACTTTTCTCCACAGCTCTCTTATATTCCCAACTACCCCCAATTTTTACAACAGTCTACAAATAGTGTTCCGTTTACCATCTTTTTTTGTGCCTTCTCTCGCTTCTTGCTCTCCCCAGTCGACTCTCATTAGGTGAGCAATCATCTCTCACCTAATTAGCGTATGTCTAATTTGAACTGTTTGGAATCAGTGCTGTTTTGCTCTTCCCCGCTGAAACACATCATTGCTGTTTTTCTTATTTAAGGAAAAGAGGAGGGAAAAAAAAATCCTGACAGACTAAAATATCACCAATGCTAATTCATGCACCCCACATCCTGTCTGTTGCGAGGGCATGGAAAAAAAATGGATGGCTTTATTTATTTGCTTTTCATGAGTTTCCACGCTCTCTATTTAAGAAGTACACTCCTCGTTGACGGCAACTCATTTTCTATCAAGTATAGGTTATTATTTTAGTATGTAGAGTTGCAGGCTGCCCCGTGCAAAGAAAAAAGTATTTTTTCTCGACTTAAAGCCTGCGTTTTCGCGCTCTCACAGTTTGTCTTTGTCTCGTTTTATCTTGTCTTTCTCTGTGTGACCTTGTCCTTTTTGAACCTCAACTGGGTGTCAGCTATTGCCTTTACCTTGTCCTCTAATTTTGTTAACTCTCAATGGTATGATGACACTGGAAGTAGAGGTCCACCCCCATTCATTTCTCAAGTTATTACCTCTTCCTGACCTCCCTCTGCAACCTACTTTTGCCTTATGAGTCAGCAGCGCGTTGCACTGTTAAAAGTCATATGTGTCCTCTGTAGAAGTTATATGCCAGTGTCTCCACGCAAGGTTTAGAGACTGTTATTGCAGTCTTTCATATTCATAAACTTGTTCTTGGCAGTCAAGTTAAATGATTGCCACGACTGCTAGAAAATGAAGAGGAAAGCCCCCCAAAAACTGGTTATTAAAAAGAGCAAGACACACATACAAAAAGTGAGTATGCCAAAAAGAGGCAATGCAATCTACAACACAGCCAATACAGGTGGAATCAAAACTTAATGTACTTCCTCCATTTATGCAAATTATGCAGCTTAGCAGGACAGTTCATCCATTTTTTTTTAAAAAATATATCATTTCACTTCCCTCCTAGCTGTTATATAGGACAATAGTGGCACAATCTTCCTCCACATGCTAACTGTTAGCCTCCTGCCATTGAGGTGGACTTGCTGTTGGGCTAACATTCTTTAAAAAAAATCTCTCAAAGAAGGTTAAAAATCACGTGTGTTGTTTTCTGCATGCAATTTAATTGTTTATTTAATTATTTGAGTGGTATTAATACTGTGGCACACGATATCTTGAGATAAATAACATTTTTTCAAGAATTCTTTAACTAAATGGTAAAATTGTTACACTATTATTGTTTTGAGAAAACTCTTAAAATAAGCACAGCGGCAGGGGAAACACCCTCTGCCTTTAAGTGAAGAAGAACATTATGCATCTATTTAAGGTTTTCTCCAATCCTTTCCTTTTGACTCCATTTCTCCTTTCTTTCCTCAGATCCTATAGTAAGGAGAATATATGCAGTGTTGTAAGATAAATCTGGGCTTTTTTTTTTTTTTCGTTACCAGGATTAGAAAGTCTCAACTTTATTTGCACATTTGTTGGGTGGAAGTTTTGTATTTTGCCGTTGAGTTTTACTGTGAAATCTGCAAAGGCCATGTCTTTCGGATTAACTTGTCACTCACAGAGAAACTTTCTGACAATGTAGGAGAGTTCAGGACAAACCTTCCTTCTGATTAGAATGTAAAGAGGGAGAAAGAAGAGTGTGTCTGTGTGTCACTATGTGAAACTGTCTGTGAGTGTGTGTCTATCCCTTCGCCTGTCTTCTTTCTACTTATTTTGTCTCCACTGTTCACTAATGTTGTCATTTTCTCTTGTGCTGTGCCTCTGCCAAAGTGATGTCAAATAGCCTTGGATGGAAAGGGCTTTTTCTCTCCGTCCTCCCTTTTGAAATCTCAATTCTCTGTGTGACGCTGCTGGCCAAAATAATAGACCTTGAAAGTGTTTCCAGTGCAACTTGAGTGACTCACAAGGTAGCAACCATGTAAAGTAATGTTTTGCATTTGAAGTCTGGAATAAAAGGGCTGACTGTGATGCAAGGCCCAGACATTTCAAATTAAGCATCACTTTTTGGTTCGCTGTGGTTTTTATGTAAAAATCAATGCAAGGTTTTAACAAAGAATGCACTATAATCAGTGTTGTTCACAACCCTGTGATGCTTCTTTTTTGCGGCTTGGTGCCTAAAAGCCCAAATCCACTCTAAGAGCATGCCAGCATTAACTCCTGTAATGGAGTAACCTGTGTGAAAGAAAGTTTTATGCTGCTTTACTGTCCATGGCATCGATTTACTTGCTTTAAACCTAAGGTGGACTTGATTGATCTACATCGTAGCCAGGGTGGGTAAACTCTTCCCTTAAGAAGATACAGTGGATAGAAACAGAGGTTAAATAAACAACTTTTTGGGCAGAGAGAAAGCTTAAGTGCCCTTTGATTTTGGTATATCACTGCAGGCTAAACTATCCAAGGGAGTCCAAATCGAAGGCTACAGCCACTGGACTGAAGAGAACATCCGCGATGCTGATCCATAATGTTACTTAATGTTAGCAGGCAGCTACTTCAAGTTGTTATGGTTATATTTATTTCCAAAACAAGGTCTTACTTGTATTGCCACCACTTTGGCCCACAGTCTTCAGTATAAGCCAGTCGATCGTCCAAAAAAGGTGTCTGGGATTAACATTGTGTTTTTCACAAGAATGATCGCGTGGTTGCATTATGTGGTGGTGCTACGGAATGGGTTAAAATTATTGGCCAGCACCACTGAATTAATGCCGATGCAAAGTCAACTAAGAAAAATTATATGCCACCACCACACCAAGCAAACATCATGCCAATGTTAGAGGGCTAACGTTAGCTTTAGATGGGAGGTTGGTTAAGTTTGGGCACCAAAACTACATGGGAAAGGGAAACCTGAATGCAAACTGGGATCAAGTGAGTAAAGTGGCATGGATTGACCCATCCGCCACCCTAACCTGCCTCGTATGCAGACCTTTTTGTTCTTTGTACCACTGGTAATTTGTGTGCCCAACATGTCTTACAATCGTAACTCATTCTGCGCCGCCATTTGACTTTGATCATCTTGACAATACTGGAAGGGACTTAGGTGTTTTCTACTGCTTGTTCTCAACTCCGGTGACCTGGGTTTATTTCCCAGTTAATGCCAAAATGTCAAGGTGTTTCCTACTGAGTAAAGTTTGACCAAAACAGTAACCTTGAACCATAACAACAACCAAATTGTCTTAATCTCAGCCAAAGTTTTGCTATAGTAAACTAACCTCAAGGCTGTTTTATCTGCCTAAACCTAACTGTTGGCGAGTGTGAAACAAGAGAAAATGATCTGCATAATCTTTTGGTGGTGGACAAAACCTAATTTCCTTGTGACTTTGCGACCTCCGGTGAGATCTGCTATTTTTGTTCTTGTGTTTGTGTCTGTGACTTTCCTTCTAAATTTGTGTGAATTTGAAAGAGAAAGAGAGAGAGAGAGAGAGATGGTCCTTTTCCAGCTGATTCTGTATTGAGCTTGAACACCCTCTGTGATGATTTGCAGCTTTGAGCTGTGTCTCAGCTTTGTATCTATAACGAGGAGATTATTCTATAAATTGTTGATGATTATTCTTTAAACCAAGTCAACAATTACAACATAATTTATCTCAGGGCGCGCAGTGGTTGAATTATGGTTAATGGTATAATTGGCTAATGCCAGTTCTCTTAAAACATTCATGAGTTTTAAAAGGTACCATTTGTTGATCCTGAAGTGTGTGTTCATGCTGACTTTTCCTGATTCTTTATCTACAATTCAAAGAGGCCTTCCTGACATGATTGACCTTGCACTGTGTGTTTTCTTTTTTGAAATAGCACATCCAAATCCTAATATTTGAATTCCAACAACAAATGTAACTTGCAGTTGTTGTTTAACACATTTCTCCATTATTGTGAAAAAAGGCTGGGATATCACACCTGGACATTTCAGACATTTGTGATACATCCAGTATTTGCAGCTATTTGTCATACTTTGCCACACCCATCCATGCTCTGTTTGATTCTACCAGAATAGTTCATTGTGTACTTTTCTTTTTGTGCAAACAAATAGGAGGATGGTGATGGAGAGGAGGTTATTTTTCTATGCAGGCATGCTTTTCCCCCCTTAGTAAATCCTTTAGTTAGCTTGGTGAGGATTAGGTCTGAAAAGTCTCTCATTTGCCTCCAAAACCCTCAGGGATTCATCGGCAAAGAAATCCAACTTCTCCACTACTCTCGACTGAATTTGAGTATGTTATTTCTTTACTTATTTATTTCTTTTTATTGGAACCTGCTTTTGAACTCTGTTCATTTCCATTTCCCATGTCTGTCTTCTTGATTAATTTAGACTTTTTGGCTTTTGTAGTTGGAGGTATTGCACACTAATTTAAAGATAGAGGAGAGAAATGTCACATTTGACTGGCTGACAATTTGAACTCCGGCTTATTTCTGTTTCTTTTTTCTTTTGCATCGTTTTTAGCCTTGCATTGTGTGGAAATTTAATGCAAAATAAAGGTTTCTAAACCTTAGGAATGGGCCTCATCTGTGTACTGGGGCATCACACATACATAGAAAAGCTTTTGAGCTCTCATAGTCAAAAACGTTCTCCACATTCCCCAATGAATGACACAGTACATTGTAAAGACTAAGATCCCAATGGAGGTAAAAGCCTGGGGCTATGTGGGATGTACCTAATGGAAAACAGTTCTGGATAAAGGTAATGGGTGAGTAAAGACTAGCAGAAACTATCAATGGTATAAAAGGGACAACTTCAGCAAGACGAGGTATATCCCACCAAGTATCTGATTGAAATAGTATTTTTTCCCCTTAAGGCTAGATTTCATAGCTATTCCCAGTGTGAAACGATATCTGTTCAAAAGCTCTCAAGAACCACCAAGTTATATCTACATGTCAAACTAGAAATGAAGTGGATTTAACAATTAATGGCACTCACCGTTCTGTGAAGGATGGACTGATTGGAACATTCTTACTCCTCTCAAAGGATAAGGAAAATCTTCCTGGATGAGTTCGGGGGGAAAATGAGTGACAAACAAAGCTAATATGGCCAAGTTTCAAAGCCTGAATTTATGTAATTGCAACACTGTGGTCTTTCCTGAAGGTTGAACTCTGTCTAAATATAATTTGCATTTCAAGCTGGTGCACTATGAGAAAAGCTCTACGTTTCTTTTATCTGTTTGGCTTTTATGTGCCGAGACCAAGCCATGTCTTGAAATGAGAACATTGCTGCAGTATAATTGCCATATGTCTTTGTTCAATTTTCTTGGTTTTCTCTTTTTAAAAAAATCTAGGTATGCTTTGGAGTAGAACATTATATGAACAGTCAGTGATGTTTTCATTTATTTGCTTGCCAAAAGAATTGGAGTTGGGTAGAGTGGTAGTTCACACAAACTGTCTCTAAAGCACATGTTCAAACAAACCAACATCCCGACTGTCCAAGTGATTCGTTTTAGTGTTTATGGAGGAAAATGGTGCTTTTCTTTATGTCTATCCATGTTTGAACAGAGTGGTTTCCTGCTGTGTCTCTCAAAGATAGTCCAGTTGAACCTGAGGTCTGAGAGAGACAGGCAGAGATAAAGATATGAGGAACCGTAATGAAAAAAAAAGGATGAGGGACTAAGATCAGAGAGGAGAGGAAAGGCCGATGATCATATAAACAACCTCTACTTATCAGACAAACATGATCCCTTGGCTTCAGCTTGGCAAGCACACTGTCACACATGAAGGGCTTTCAGTTGGACTGCCGATTTCCTTGCTGCTTTTTGTACACTCACCAGTCTCCCCCGGTCAGTGGGAGGTTTTATGTGATACTTGTGACATACACCTGAATAGTTTGTTTCATCTCAAGGCACAGGGTGGCATAGTGAGACCAAACTTCAATCTGTAGGATGCAGATTCAAACCCCTGAAATGCCTCTCAGTAAGATACTACTCGCCACCACCTCCATGGCTGTTGCTCTTTATAACTACTTGACTTCTGACCTTCCTGTGGAGGGAAGCAAGAGATGAGCACAAAGAGAAATCTATAAGGGATTTTGTACTTCATTAAAAATTGTATCTCTGCCTGTTAAACTGACATAATTTGGCGAGTATTTGGGGTTGAAAAGTTTCTCCATGTAGGTGGAACTGCTCAATACACCTTGTCCACAGCTGTCATTTTGACATGAACTAGCAGGTAAACATGTGTTACTAATCACACGATTTAAGGCTCCATCCCATTTAAGTTTAGCAGAGCCTTTGTAGTGAACCAGCATGACCAACAACAGAACCCTGGCTGTGTTAAACCTTGATGGAACCGAACCTTAATTATTGGTTTTTACCCTGCAATTCATGTCAAAATGGCTGCTGTGACAATCATGTCAACTTGGCATCAAGGTATTTCTGTTTAGGAATTCAAGAACATGCATATCAAAACAATAGTATAAAACCCTAAATGTCAGTATTGTCATTGCCAAACCATAGGCTTGGTTCAACGATAAAATGCACTTCAGGAAATTGTAACCCAAGTATCTGGTGTCGCTATTTTGTAAAAACAAGGGTTTAAGTTGCCTACCGTCCTTTAAAAAAATACAAAGACATAATTTGTTGTAATTGAGTGATACTGTTTTCACAGTAGTGTTGGTTAAAAGTCTTTTGAAGATGCTGTTAATAATAGAGGGTGCTCTTGGAATAAATGGATAAATGATAGTGCAGTCAGTTGAGCAAGGCTGTGTGTGTGTGTGTGTGTGTGTGTGTGTGTGTGTACATACACAAGAGAGGGTGCATCACTCTGATTACATTCAAGAGAATCCCTTTTCAGGAACATTATGCACAGTGCTGACATGTTACTGGAACTGTGACTGACCTCAATTCATGGCCCCTGCTCACTTTGCAGCCACATTTGGCCCCCCAGTGGCACCTTTCAGTTTTTTTTTAAATGGCTGCTGTGATCATCAAATCTTAATGCTAAAAGCAGCTGTAACTACACAAGCATCCCAACACACGGACCTTCCCTGTAGCCTTATATGGATTTCATATATAAAATATAAATTTAGACTTTGCAGCTGCAGAATGTAGCATAACATTTGTTTGGCCTAACTCTGTGTGAGTGCTTGACCTCATTGTTTCCCATAATTTCTTATACTGCTCTGACAGAACAGGCTTTTCAGCACTAATACAGGTTTTACTCAGTCTGAGAAGCTTTACCAGTACAAACATAAAGAGAACTGCAGGCGTGAGTTAGAGCAAAATATTATTGATCATGTTACAACTGAATATACCAGAGTCCCATGGAGACCAAAGCCCAGCAGCCACAATAGCAGATCAAAATGCTAAGTTCTCCATAGGGATGCCATGCCAGACCAGAGGCTCTTTTGCATTTTTGTGTTGCGGCTTATCATCAGACATGAGGTTTCTAGAGTGGCAGGCAGCTGCAGTTTCATTTTCTGACATTAAAGATTTGCCTCAGCTGCCGTAGGCTAGCTCTTTCTACTGAAGCGTCCTGCTGGAGCTTGGTATCTTTGACTCCCCCACACTATATCATTAAGGCAGCAAGAAGTGTGTGAGTGTACGGCCTTCTATATTTATGTCTACCAGTTAGGGATCCTCTTTGACTGAAAGCACCAGTTCCTTATAATAACATAGTTACACTAGGATGATTTTGGTTTCTCAACAACTCCTACTGGGCATTCCTTTAAGAACGTTAGGTAATGGTTTATACTTGTGAAATTGTGGGGACATTTTGTGGGGAGCTTTTTAAATAAGTCAACAGGCAGATGACATCACATAGTATTATTTCACTGGAGCGGAACTTGTTTCATTTTTCTGTCAGGTCTCAGAGCTCTCAAATCCTCATGAAAGTCTTAAGTCATTTATATTTTATGTTGTATAGATGCGATGTGAATAAAAAAAATGAAGGGATACATTTATTTGAATAGCACATCTAATGAGTCTGCTCTTCCTTTTCTCTCTCTCTTCCATGTACTTCCTTTGGGCCTTCCCCTGAAGCTGAAGAGTATGCTGTTGAAGGTAAGACCAATGCTTTGCTCCCAAGGCCCTCTGATGGCTTCCCTTTTTATGCTGGCATCCATGTTGGATGCCAGTGCTGGCTCCTTGTTTTATGTTGTCTGCCCTCCCTCTGGGGAGGGGCATTGTCAGTTTGGACTGCGGTTATAAGTGACTTCCAGGGGGCCTAAATTACAGTGTTTCCACAACAGCCGAAAGCTGCAGATTTGCAGCCGAAAATTATCCCCTCTTTTATCTCTTGATTATTTTACCTTGGTTTGATTATTTTGTTTTGATTATTGATTCTGTTTTTGGATACTGGCATATAGAATTATAGAATTCATATGAGATACTTGCAGTATAGGTTAACAAAATGGAAATCTGCCTAGGTAAACTGACAGTCAATTTACAAGTTAACAACATATTGTAGAGATTAACAAGGTATGAGATCCTGTCCACTTGCTTGCCTTATGCCTGTCCTATCTACAAGGGTAAACGAACGCTGCCAGTCTGGCCCCGGGGGGGTCTCATTACCCTTCGGCTAGACAGTTAGCTAGAGCTGGGTGCAGGAGACTTTGTGGTTAGATTAGTATTAGCTTGTCTGTCTGCAGGCTGCTGCCTGTCATCCACTCTGTACTGCTGGGGAAGATCAGTCCACTGGACCAGTTAGCCAGTTCATCAGTTGGGTGAGACATTCACACATTCAGAGAGGTGTGATTGGTTACAAGTTCCCTGACACACTGATCAGAGCTTTTTTGAATCAATAATTTATTCGTAAGTGCTGATCCATCTGACAAAATACTCAGTGACAGGAGAGGAATAAGAGTTGATTGTTGATGGAAAGGTTGTTAAGGGATGGTGAATGGGTGTACGCATGTGGGTGTGCACACAATGTGTATGCGTATGTTTTCGTGTTTTGCAATTGCATTTCCTCCTCTCAGAATCTGTGGTGATGGATTACCTATCAGAGGGCTTGGAGTAGCAAGGGAAATCACTATGAAAACAACACTGCCCTGCTCCAAGTTTTCTTTTTGCCAAAAAGCTGAACCCCCTGAACACTGCAGTTATTTATCCACCTCTATACACCTCTATAAGTTGTTTAACTTGTGGCGTACTGGAAATACAGAAATGTATATTAGGCTCTTGTGTCATTTCACCGTGGCTGGCCAACCCTGTGCCCTCAATCTGAATTCTGACCTGGGACTGGCATGCAGAGCTCTGTACTTCTTTATAGTAGACTGTTTGATGTTGA
>OMLB01002256.1:1274-26684 GCA_900302555.1 Myripristis jacobus
ATGGTGGCGACGTGGCCAGCCACAGCAAGGGACAAGCCACCAAGGGCCTAACAGCTGGCCTGAATGAGTCTTACTATGAGGCGCCTGCTGCGTGGGTGCACGCACACACACATACACATACACACACACACACACACACACCCCCTCCCCTCCCATCTTCAGGACCCACGGGGATCATGGGGGGAGATTTGGTGTCTAGACTGTATAGATTCCACAAGTTCCAGCCAAGAAAGAGCGAGCTACAAACTAAAACAGAAATGGGTTCACTGACTCCATACATGCTGAATGCAGCTGTTGCAAGAGAAACACACACTGCATGCTTGATATACCAGGAAATGGTATGATGTCACTGAAAGGCTAAACTAGAGGAGCGGTCAAGCAGTCTACCCTGCATCCAAGAAACACCGTTTTACCGAACTCATGGTTCATAAAGTCCTTGTTTAAAAACTTTCAAGGCCAATGCATATTACCCTCTGATATATCTGTTATGGCTTTAAATTATTTTTTAAAATGTTTGTAGTAGGTCTTTGAGAATGCAGCTCCCAAAAACTTATGAGCTAGTTGTTATGACCCCTCTGATAACCCAGTCATGACTAATCGTCTGACCTCAGTTCTGGATATTCTTAACATCAGCTGCATTTCCTGGAATCCACAATAGAGGGGGGGCTTACTATACCAATTTAACAGCTGACACAAAAAAAGGAGTTCAAGTGACGACATTTCAGCCATTATTTTGCAATTTTTACTCCAGGTTCAGTGATCACAGCACAATCCTGAAGAGTTAGGCGTCCCTGACCAGATTCAGCATCCAAATTCAGCAAAGGTCATGGTGAGGACATTCATTTTTCTGTCAAATCTAATATCAGCCATGATAACATTTTATGTTGACAGTGGGGTGCAGGGGTGGCATGGTGGTTGACTGCTTAGCACTCAGAAGAACACACTTTACTGTTAAAACCAATGTTGTTGTTTTTTAAACATTGCTTCTTATTGCTTTAACAATTAAGGGTGTTCTTCTGAGTTTTGCAAGTGTTGCTAGAATCCTTTTGTTCTTGTTTGCATGGCGAGTCCATGCACCTTGTAGAGAGGTGAAGCTGTGCCAGACCATCTACTCGACTTACTACTGAGCATTGTCACCTCACAGCAAGAGGCTCTCACATTTACTCCTGGCTCTCTCAGTGTTTCCTCTGTAATTTTAATACAGCTGTGGTGCTATGGGCAGTAATTCCAGTTTTGGTCCATATTTGTTACGGGTCTAAGTTAGAATTAAAGTTGAGGTTTTAGTGTTAAAAATGTTTTTTTAATTATTATATAATCATTAATACTAAAGTATCTGAACTAAACTTACTCTAGTATTAGGTACCATTAAGGCTAAATTTCAATGTTTATTTTAATTTCACATTTTCTCTTGCAATGATGGTAATTTCCTTGCTGTCTGCATGTCCTCCACAGGCAGACAGGCAGGCACACTGGCGACTCTAAACTGCCCAAAGGTATGACTGTCAATACATGTTTTATTTGTCTATCTGTCTTTGTCCATTTGTGTATTAGCCCTGTGGTGAACCAGCGATCTACCCTGGGCATTTCCCTTCCTTCATCCCAAGTGCTCAAACCGTCAACATCAATAAACAGGAAAAGACAATGAAGGAGTGAGGTGACATCAGCTTCGTTCCCAGTGTTTCACAGCAGTCTTTTGGGTGCCTACGTGGAGGCATTACACACGTACACTGTATCATTCAACTGCGTATAAATTATGTTGTGAAACAATGGAAAAGCTATTTTTGCAGAGTAACTGTGTAAGACATAGCAAGTTAATGTGTAACGCACCAGACAGAGGTACAGTATTACTGCATGTGTTTGTCAACTTAAAATGTCTTTAATTTCTTAAATTCCTAGTTGGGTCTGTGAAGAGGGGACCTAAAGCATATTAGGGATGTGAAAACATCAGGCAATGGTAGTCAAGGGATTCCATCTATACACTACTACTTGGACACCAATACAACCATGTTTGTAAATACTGTATAGACTGGTGACATTATTTAGTTTTTTGGTATTCTTTGCTGTGGTCAACCATAAGTAAACAGCGGTTACACTTTTACACAATTACACAGTTTTCATCTGTGCTTTCCATAATGCTGCTACTTTTTGAGGTCCACTAGGGAAACCCTTCAGTAACCTACCCTCAAGTTAGGCAGAATGCAACAGCACTGTTTCCTTTTTAGCTTCCACAAGGGAAAGTTAGCTGCAGCTAAAATTTTGTGCAACAACAGCCATAAGCAACAAATCACATGCTAAACTGATCCAGCTATAAATGGGACTGCTATGAAGGCATGACACAAGAGCATACATCTGAGTTCACTGTCAATTTACACACATAAACTTATACAGTACAGTGATGTATGGTCCTATAAGTAGGTCATTATCATCACAGGGCAACAGATAAACAAGTGTGCTACCACTTTTAAGGTGGCTCAAGGATATGCACTACTGGTGTAGCACAGAACTGGCTCGCCTTGCCATGGTAACAGGTATAGCATCACCGCATCAGCAGAAGAGTTTGTTCGAATAACTTTACTGAAACTTCCATCATGACACAACAAGCACCTGGCCATTCAGTGGATCTCTCTGTCATGGTGTGCACAGCGCGCAGGAACAACGAAGGGTAAATTAAAATTAACACATGAAATTAATCAAAATTATCTGCTGCTGCTTAAGTTATTTAAAAAAGATGCTGGTTATGGAAACCTAATTCACAGCCTACCTCAGGCTAACATTAATAGTAGTGACTTAGATATGACCTAAATTAATTCTAATTAACTGCATTGTTGTTTAAAAGTGTTCTGACAAACCCACCAACAACCTGTAAGGCTCAACTCCTCTCAAAACCAACATTTTTTACTTAAAAAAAAAAAAAAAAATCAAAATCAGCTGCTACTCCTGATTTATATTTCATGTTACAGTGATGCACATGCAGAGAATACACAGCTGTACGTATTAACATTAGTGTTATTAACATAATTAATTTAATTTTTAGGCCCTCTAATTAATAAAAAAATGCACTGTTTTCAGTGTATACATTACACACAAATTCAGTCTTTTTTTCCCTTGGCATAAATGAGTAACTAGGAATATCACATAAATATTACAGGCCACAGTGTGAAAGGCATGGTATAGCTCCCATGGCAAGGCGAATCACCTGGAAATACTCCGATTTTGCCGTGAACCAAAGGCCCATGCTGGTTCTACCCATTCAACTTCTACGAGGTAGACACACAAGAGTAGAGTTCTCAACAGGTACACAAATCTGAGCCTGACCCAACCCGACCTGAGTGAGCTTAGACACAAACTTGGTCCAATATAACAACTGGGAGACATATAAAGCAAAAACCTGAAAAAAAATAAACATAACTCTTAACAAAGAGCAAGGGGGAGGGTTGGAGCAGGGGACGGACAGACGGACCGCTGTGCTGATGAGGTGAGAGGAGACACCACAGCACAGAACAGACCGCAGACTGGACACAGAGAACGGCTCTGACTGCACACTGCATTTCATCGTCAACAAGGCAGTGTTATTTACTTATTTCGCATCTCACTATAGCAGCATAACTTGTGATTAATGTTGTGCATGCTGATTGACTGATTTGTCAGTTATTAAACAGTCATCCAGTACTGTCCACAGTGATAGCACCGCAGAAAAAAATACTCAGTTCACACACATAGAAGTACACTAAAGTAATGTTTTTGTTTGTTTGTTTGTTAATGAATCTCACAAGTATTCGTGCTGCCTGTGTTTTGAACACAGAATTTTCATCTGTGTAAAGAAAAGCTGGTTGTCAGTATGAGTAGAGTGGAGGATAGATAGTACAGCAATTTAATTCTCCTGCCACTGCTTAACTATGCAGAATAAGCTGCATAAATGTGGTGGTTTGTTGATTGTCAGTCTTTACAATGTGGCCCAAACTGTAAGGTAAATGGATCGAGGCACATTTTTTGCCAGCTTGTCTTCTCACTTTCACCTTGCTACACTGACCAGATGGGAACCAAAAGAGCCTCCAACTGTTTTCTCTGCAGAACTTAATGCCTCCAGTCACAAAAGCATTCTTTAGTCATTTTATATTGATTAGTTCACAGTATTCACTCACCTTTGCAGTGTTTGCTCTCTGTCAAGAACTCAGACATAACCAGCTTACAGTTGTTTACAAATAATTAGCAAAACTACAACAAAAAACAAGACCGCTGCCCAGAGGACTGTCAGCCTCTGCATGCCTCTACACTGAATTTTACATTGTGCACCACCAGGTCAGATTTTGTCAAAATCAACTTGATTGCTTTGAGGCACAACTTAGGAGGAGGGCAATATACTTCCAGCACAAACAGGACTTAAACTTCAAATTTCTCACAGTGGCGGATAATGGAACAGATTAATGTCCTATGCACAATTTCTTTTAGAAATTATCAGTTGACGCTCTTCTTCTTGCTCTTCACACCAAATACAAAACGGGTGATGTTAGAGGGGGATACAAACACCATCCTCTTTACAACAAGTTACAGGGAATATAGGAAACGTGGTCATAATTTTAAGAGACACTAACCCAAACGATTCCACACATATAAGAAAGGGGCTACTATTATTTTTCACCACAGTCTCATTTGTTTGGTACCACAGTTAAATGACTATGATGTGCTGATGATTAAAAACTCTACATCAAGCACCTCTGAATGAGGAGAAACAGGGAAAGCTATGGTCTGTGATGGACAAGTCAATTTCCATGAGTATTTAGAGGAATATTTTTTCATTAAATATGAATGCCATGAACTTGGCCACAAGTCCTATGATAAATATATGGTTCCAGTCAAATTTGAACCTTCATGGCTTTGGTGACCACAAGCCTCTTAGTGGTAATATTTTACATCGTTGTCATGAAGTCAGCTTAACCTTTGCTCCCCCTCTCTACAGAGAGAAGACCAATGTGCATACACAAGGCCTCACATGAATCTATCATAATGCAAAATGACTTGAACTGGAATGAACTTGTGTGAGGATCATGCAAGTTATTTTCCCCATGGCACCAACATGTTCATCAGGTGGCAAATTCAGGTCAGTCAGTCAAACAATTCTCTTTCACCTTGTACTGACAAATACTCGGTCACCCACCGTTACCATCTTGCAAAGCTTTACAACTGCAGTAGCGAATATGTGACAAAAAAGTTTAGCTTGCAAATATTTTATTTAGAACTATAATGAGCTAGAAAAACGTATTGTGTAACAGGTGTGGCATTTATGCAATTTTATGTAATTTTTCCACTGCAAATAAAGTGTCGGCCTCTCAACCTCATATTGACTGATGCTTGCTTGCGAAATGTGGATGTATGTGTATATGTATGTGTGTGTATTTTGCAACTGCAGTGACTAATTTGTGTTTGACAAAATATTTTGTGTAATCAAGTATTTTTGGTTACAACAACATTTAAGAAAAACAGCTTTGCATAACAGTCAATGCCAGCGAAACACTTTAGTATGCAGGCTTGGTTTAGGCAGAGCTTAGCAATTTAGTGGAGGGGATGCAGTATTCTTGATAATACACTGCATGAATAATGTGGTTATCCTGTTTTTTTTTGTTTTTTTTTACAACTGTTAACTGTAACTTAAATTACAGCAACAGTTGATGCTGTACACCTAGCTAGTCACTGTGGGACTGGATCACATGTACTCTAGTCTGTACATTTGTTCATCCAATAACAAGAGTGAGGCGGCCCTCTTCCTGTTTTGGTTGAGGCCCATCCTTTGTGCTGTATGTCAATACTGCATAGTCTGCAGGGAATTGCATCAGGGCACACATAATTAGAATAAACATATAGACAACAACACACAGAATAAACCAATTTTCATTGTATGCTCTTGATTTTCTACAGCCATTATACAATGCTATCAAAACTGATTTGAGAAATCAATTACATTCTGTCTGCTATAAGACAATGAAAGGAAAGATTTTTACACATGAAAAATGGCCTAAAGTTACATTTGCATTGTACATCAATTAACATAAATACAACTACCAGAGAGCCACATGCCCACCTTCGCCCTTCAGTCTCTGTAAAATCATTAGCACTGCATCTTCCAAGCTGCCTTCAAATTAGCCAGACAGTAGCCTAGTTAGCAGCGTGGTTGCAAGCCCGAACACAGAGTTCCTCTTTCCCGTGTGCCCTTCAACCTCCAAATCTAGCACTGCTTTCCTATTTCCTGTGTCAGGCTTTTGCAAGGAATGGCAGGAAAACAAATGAGGGGCATCATTCCTTTATTAAATGCATTTACACAGCACTTCCATTTCCTCAGGCCAGTCAAAAACATTCCAGGCAGGCCGGCGGTCACATATTGGTGCACCATGGGGAAGGAAGGGAGTGTATCTTTGACACCAAGAGTAAAAAAACATTATCTTGATACAGTGGCGTTGCAGTAGTCTAAACACACACTAATACAGAACTGATGCTCACACAAACACTGAGTTAATCACCTTAATTGTAATTTTTAAAAATTGGTTAAATTGCACAGATTTTTTTCTACTTGTTGTTCCGCTATGTCAATTAAGTAATCTGTAGTTTCAAAATATTATTTCAGACTTGCATACCCAAAACGGCACTGATACGGCAGGAGCAATCTGTAGTACAAAGGCTCCATACATACAGAAGTCTCAATAAAAATGCCAATAAGCTGTAATTCAGGAATGTGTATTCTTCTGATATTAGTGACAGGACATCTGCAATTTGACATTACCTATCCACTATCCAGCTCTCATGTTTGAATCTACAATACTAAACGGAAGTGAAAATTGGGGTGGCTAATAACTAAGCCATTACAACTTCCAGTGTGTTCAGACAGAGCTGTGTTTACACAGGCCTGCAAACCTATCACAGTTTGTAGTCTCGGATTCTCATGGTCAGCTGTCAAAGATGATCAGTTAGCTGGATCACGCACAGAACAACAACTTGTTAATACGCTAGTTATGGTTTCCAAAATTCACTACCCCACTCCATTATAACAATCTGTGCTAGCTAGCCCGTGAGATCATGCCTAACCACTGTACAGTACACAGAAGTGCCAAGAGCGGAGACAGGTCTTTGCTTGCCCTTCACTGCCTCTGTCTCTCTCCCAGCCAGCTGCAAGCAGAGGTCTGAACCTGCCTGGTGAGAGCAGCATGGCGCTGGCTAAGCTAGTGCACTTAGGTGCTAACTAGCTGGGGCACACCAGGAAGAAAAACAACATGGGTGTAAAAACATGTGCTGAAATCGCCCTCGTTTTGCACTGTGACTCATATCCCCACTGATAATATAACCCACTCATCACAGAAGGATAAGAGGGAAAACACAACAAATATACCCCATGTCTCTGACCCTTTGCCAAATTTGACTCATTTACCGGCAAAACCTTTCATTCTGTTTTTTTGACCTTCCCTGTCCTGTCCCCCTTGGTGTTATGCAAGAGCAGGAGTCAGTGGAACGTATTCCTGCCAAGGCAATCACATTCGTATGGACACATTTGGTAAATTTATCAGTTATTTGGCTCAATGGAATGCATATGGTTCAATAAAACACCAACCAAACTATGTACTTCAGCTAATATATTGCTAAATTGGTGGCATTTTTTCAGATCATGTCTTTAAACAGTACAATAAAATGTTATGGTCCACCTTAAGCCTACAGTACGGTTTTAAGAAACTGCACAGGCCCCCACAGTAAGTATTGACAAGACCGCTAAGCACTTCAGCTGAGAAGAATGCAAAGATTATAGTCCAAATGTCTAAAAAGAGAAGTGTAGGATCATACATTGTGAGCTGCTGTAGAGAAAAGCCTTCTTATACCTTACCAAAGCATATATTCAGTATGATGTTCTATATAGGGCTACAAACTACAGAAGCATTAAAAGAAAAAATAACAAATCCAAACAATTACACATTATGAAGTAACTGATTGGTTTCTAAATAAGTCTGCTCTCAGTGTGCTGCCTTGCATATAAAGATGGCTATAAAGATGACATTTAAAGATGCCTTCAGATTGCTGTAGACATTAAATCAACCATAAGAGAAGAGTGCTCTACATCCTTCAGTCAGCTGTGGAGGAGAGATACTGGTAAGAATTAGACGTTAATCTAATCCAGTACGGACTCAGCTTTACTGGTATTGTTGCCTTCATCAAATTAAAATTACATTTTTGATGTGCAACTAGAAATTTGTACTGCTTGAAGAATTTGTATCACTGTGCAACAAGCACATGTAACATTCATGAAGAGGTTCATGTGATTTTGGAGAGGTTTGTGCAACTGCTCCTCTGTCAGTTAACGCCAGGAAAACAACACAGCAGACACCGCTAAGATCTGTTTTTGGTGGGCGAAAGTGATAACGATATCTAACACCAGAGTGGTACCATAATTGCACAGCGCCGCTGATCTGCATAAGAAACACACCCAACTGTGCCAGTCAACCCATCTCAGTGCTGGTAAGTTCAAGACCACAAAGATGCCAAAATACTGTTTTTATCCATCAGTAAGTGATTTTTGGTCAGTTCTTTTTGACATCAAGAGAGGTTATTTGATAATATTTTCACCAGCAAGGTGTTAAGGAATCTCCATAGTAGCTACTATAGGTTGGAGATGAATGCATGTAAATTTTTACATGCAGGGTATTTCAAACGGCTTTTCATCAGATTATATGACAACCATGGGTTTATACAATTTACATTTTCCATAAAGCAGGTACAATCACCTACTTTAACTGTCATGTTATTTTTAAATAGAAGATGAGGGACTTTAGGCTATAGAGTTGTCAGTTTTTGCATCAGTATGATTTTCTGATTTGTACAATCCACACCCCAATCATAAACTAACTGTTACGCCCTTGGGTGAACCACTGGTGGGAGCAGGGTTAACCTCGGCCCAGGATTTCCCAAAATATTGATTACATTTGGGCAGCCTGCCTGAGTAAATTAACAGTCACCCATGAAAATGTTTGCTTTAGATTAATTCTGGGTGCCGTGATGCGCTAAGTTGGCAAGAAAACCTAGTATTTCTCCTCAAGGTTGCTCATAAGAACGAATCTGTAAAGCTATAAACCCCTGAAAATGTGTTTTTGAGGTACACAACAAGAGGTCATTGCATGATGCATGATCCAACACATGGTGCTGGTGAAATGGTCAGCACTCATTCAAGTTGAACTGGAAGTGCCAACACTTTTAACCAATATTATCACTAGAAAAAGCACTGGCATAAACTGTTTCAACCTCAATTAACACTCTCAGTCAGTTGAGCCTCTGATCTGGACCTTATTGGGTAATTTGGCATCTATATTTGCTCATCTCTCAACAATACCTTACAACAATATATTTTGATTTAATATTCAACAACCAGCTGCATGTTCCATTGTTTAAATCATGTTGATGGTCATCCATATAGTGTTTTCCACCTAAATTAAAATGACAGAAATTAAATATGGCCACTGTGTGAATAACAATAATAAATAAACAATTAAGTGAATACATACTGGTAAAGTTCCATGATGGTTTGCCAAAGTGATGTTAGTGATAATTATGACCTTACTGTACATTCCTGACTACTCACTGCCTGAAATGTGCACTATTAAATATGTTACTTTAACTACCATGAGCAAAACTACTAATATAATCTCATGCTGCATTCAATGCATATCTAATGTCAACACAAAGCACTGACTGGAGAAAAAACATCAAATCACCCCCTGAAAGATAATTAACAGTTATATATACACTATTACAATCGACTAAGAAAAAAGTAAAAAAAATATCTGCTGTACTTCATTTGATTGATTTTTAAAGTGACAGTTTGAAATCTTAACTATATAGTGGTATTCGCTGGTCCATTCGATTGTAATGCATCCACCAAGTTTGGTCCATTAACTCCTTCCCTGCTGCAAGAGCAAGAGCTTTACTGGGAGTGTGCTGCTCCAAAATGAATGAAGTAAATACAGGCCAGAAGACAAAACGAGCAGTAACACAAAACTGAAAATTTGTTTTGAAGCATGCAAAACAATGCACATTTGTGTTGGTTTTCTTTCAGAGCTGTCTTTAGCCAGCTGGTTTCCAAAATGGCAGAACTGTTTTCTGCCATAGCACTACCAATGTGTAACGCCGTATGTTGAATATGGGACCAGAGCACCACTAAGTGGTGGTAGAAGTGGCAGTGCTATGGTAGAAAATAGTTATGCCTTTTCGGAAACCAACTGGCTGAAAAGAGCTCCAAGTGAAACTAGAACAAATGTGTTGTGCAATCATGAAAACATTTCTTCAGCTTTGTATCGCTGCTAAAATCGTGTTGTTTTTGAGATCTTAATCTACTTCATTTACTTTGGAGAAGTACTTTTGCGATGGAGCTCTTGTTCTTGTGACAGGAAAGGAGTTAACAGACCAAACTTGGTGGATGTATCACACTCGTATGGAGGATCAAATACCACTATATGGGTAAGAATCTGAACAATCAGTTTAAGTACATAAGTGCATTTTGGCTATGAGCATTTCAGCTGGTGAAACAAGTCAAGAATACGTCCAGCCAGAAGTAATTCCTACACATGCCATCCCGGTCCACCACACATGCCATCTTGGTTCACCAGGGTCTTCATCAGATGTACACAGTTCATCTGATGTCATGCCCTGTAATACACTACCCTAAAATAAAATAACTCTTTTATTTTCACTGTTAGTAAGAGTGACGCCTGTCTTTCTCAACAGTTTGCCCCCCCCTTGGGCTGCACCCTCTCAGAGCCGGTTGAAGCACTGTTTTTTCCTTCTACTACCACAAGTGGGAAAAAAACATAGTCAATCAAGTAAACATGGAAGTATGTAAGCAACACTAAAAAATCTCATATGGCCTACTGCAATTCATGTTATGAAAATTGTTCAACTGCTGTTTTTAAAGACGATTAAATGCAGTGTGAGTGTTATGTGCTGAAAGGACATATTTTAATCACTTATTGGATTCTACTCTAGCACAATCAGTTGTCGTAATGCCAAAAACTTGGAAAGCATAGTTTGAAAACAATCAAAATTATCCTTTAAGTAGTATGATAAGTCCATTATTTACATAATGTAAGGAAGGAAGTGTAACAGAAGTACCCTCTGTAACAAGAGAGAATATTGCAGAAGCTAAGGTACCTTTTCAGTGTGGATACCTCCACTGGCTTAATTGGACTAATTGTTGTTTAACTAGTAGCCTAAAGAAACCAGCCAAATTCGTGCACAAGTAGATTGTGCACAGGATCCCTCTGGCCCTGTGCCACTAGGCTTCAATTTCACTCAGAACACGAGGCTGCCAAAAGCCAATACAGGAGCAGTTTAGCTGAAAACAGAAATAAGCACCAAAGATGTTTTTTTGTTGTTGTTGTTTGTTTGTTTTCATGAAGAGTCTGACTTATCAGTTAGCTCTTAGCTAATTCATAGCTCACTGGTTAAAAGTCCTATATTCATTGTTTTACAATTGAGAGCTGACCATGTCTGTGAAGTTACAGAGCTGGAGATCACAGCTTTGCAGTTTTGCATCCATATTGATTCAGACATCCTTCTTGCAAGCTGACAACTTGTATTCAAAGCTATGGAGACAACATCCCATCTCTACATTCCCCAGTGTCACAACAAAATGTCCATCAAAATATGTTGTGCCTGCTTTATGGTATATTATGGGTGCACAAGTCTATTCTGTTTGTACACTGCATTCTTGCTGACACATAAAACTGCATGGGTGCTTTCTGTGCTTTCTTTTGATTTCCGTGCATGTGGTTACATTTTTCCAAATGTGTCTCAGGGTCTTGCTCTCAAATAGGTTTTAGAAGCATAATACTTGTAATAGCATAATGGCACCTCTCCTAAAAATGGAGTGGTCTGTCCATTCTGCTCACTTTTATTTTCCATTCACTTAAACTGAAGGTAAAGAGAAAGATAGTAGATTAAAGAACAGGATAAAAAAGCTCAGATGGGATTTTATCCTGCACTAGTGGAGGCACATGTGGCTCTAGAGTCAGTGAACTTCCACACTTAACTACCTCAGAAAACACGCCTTACACTCCTGAGAACAATTCATGCATATTTTGATTAAAATAAAAAACAATTTGGTATTAATTGGCAAGAAAGACCTTGGATGGGTCTTTTTGATCGCAGCAGCAGTGCAAAATATGACAGAATGAAGAGGAGACTCTTCTTACCGTGCACAGCAAAAACATTACAGTGCTGGGCCCCATGGCGTGATGACTCTCTCTTCCCACCCTTGATGAAGGCCGGCAGACTGGGTCTCCTCTGGTCCCCTACAAACTTCCCCGGCTGCTGCCCCATAAGGGCAGGGTGCCAGGCCGCAGCCGGGACTCTCCAAGCTGGACTCAGTTGCTCACCGTCCAACAGTTGGCCACCAGGCAGGGACAGGACTGGGAGGAAACAGGAGTCCCTTTCCCTGGATCAGTTTGGCGTCTCCAGGAGCGTGGGTGACTTGGATCAACACTGTAGGTCCTTCTTAGTACTCTGGTATGTCTCCGTTTATCATGCATTAATGGAACCTGAGTCATTCAGAAGTCAAAAGAAGGCACTTCCACTGGACTCTGGGGGGAGAAAAACAATCCAGATTCAGTGATAATGTCATAAAGAGTAACGTATTGCTTTTAAACAGAGAAAAAGCATTCAAACTCCCCAAAAAGTTACAAATGAACCTGTCCTAGGCTAAAGACATGACTAAACTGAACTAAGCTGATATGTCTTTTTATGTTTCACCGTACCCTGAAAACAGCAATCTTGATGCAAATAAAGAAGAAGGGACTTGTTATTCTGTGTGCAACTGACAACAGCAATATGACAAACATGGAAGATGCTGGAGCTGTTGTTACGGTCATGATTATTATTTATTACTGCACCATTGTCATGTTGCAGTTTGTTATGGAAAAGACAGGCATAGGTCAAAAATGAACTTGAGAGAAAACTGCTCTGATGTAGAATAACAGAGATCATATGTGATATGGCTGGCAGTCACAAACAGAGACAGTATGTTTTTCTCTCAATTACAAGCTAAATGACCTTGATAGAATGTTCTTTTATTAATTAGAGTCTGGGTAATGAGTTTAACAGGTCAAAGATACCCAGCACTAAACCTCCACCCCAACAGCCCCAGTGCTACCTCGGCTGCAGGGACCATTTTGGAGACCAGAAACTCAACCCCCCGGGTCAAAAATAAGGTCTGGATCCCCCGGTAGAAACAGGGGTATGGGTTTCTGGACTCTCAAAAGGGTTCCTGGGTTCCATGGACAGTTCCTGCTGCAAGAAATTGATGTTTTCTTGGGATACATAAAGAACACAACGTCAATATTATGTAACTCTTGGCAAATTAAGTAAAAATGCAGTATCAGCAAAATAACACCTTAAGTCTGAACAGCTTCTGTGACCATTAAATCAACATTTTGATTTTGAACAACACTGATAACAGCACACGCCTGACTTAACAAAAACTGATGGTGGTCAACACCTCCTGTACACCTCCTGTACCAAGTACCTTGTCAAGAAAGTACTTGGAGCTACAGACTAACATATCAAGAGATCTCGTACTGACAGACATACAGCAGACTTATTTATTTATTTATAATCTATGAAATAAAACCCTTGACAACTGCACACAAAGTAAAAAATGACCTTATCTCTGCTAGGGCTGCACAATATGGACAAAATCTCATACCTCAATATTTATGCCAAATATCTTGCTAGCGATACTATAGTCAGCATGACTACAGGGTTCAAAAGTGTTGCAACAGTGAAAACTATGCATTCCTCAAAAAACAGCATAATAATAACAAATGGATGTAGAAAATGCAGCTTGCACAAAGTATTTTATTAATCAGAATCGACCAATTTGTATCTAAGGCTGTTTTCAAATACATTTTAAAAAATATTTTCCTGCCACCTCTGCTTTGACACAATGCTTCAATAATATTTTAAGTGTAACAAGGGTGAAAATTGAGCTTCTTCATAAAAAACAGTGTAATAATACCAAGTGGATATGGAAAATGCAGCTTCTTGATTACAACAGACCAATCACTGTCTTAGGTTAACCATAACCCTAAGTTTGATATTGTCCATATCGTTTACTTTTCAGATATTAAGATGTTCATCTCTAGATAACGATATATCGTTCAGCCCTAATCTCTGCAGTGCTGGCCAAATTACTCCAAGGCAAAAGAAAAAAGAAAAAAAGTAATGTCAAAAACACTCTACAACCTGCAACACCAACTTTAAGGGGAAAATGACAGACTTGAGCAGCACATGGGGGACTCGTTGCTGACAGATATACAAGAGACAGGTGTGAGGAGGACACTTACGAGGCCACAGGAGGGTTTATATTGTTGGTTAGCTGGCTGCATAAAGCTAATGTTGGAGGTAGCCGCGGAGGCTAACGTTAGCTGCTGGTGTGCACATCGAGCAGTCAACAGTTGGCTGTCGCTGGTTCACTGAGCACCACGCCGGCGAAAACATCCGACAGTGTGCTTTAACTTTTCCACCGAAACATCCCTGGCAGTCACGGCATAAAGCTTTGTCAACCGGTCCATCCAAACCCAAGGTATTCAATTAGTTTCCAAACTTCCGTGTCCACTCTTTCCGTCTTGCGGAGTTTCTTCCCCGTGGTACCCGGACCGAGGCACTTCAATCAAGGAGGCGCAAAAGTCTATCGAGGAAACTCTGGTGGGCGACAGCGCTGTCAGACCGCTCCTGCAAACCCTTCCCGGTGCTCACAGTCGCCGCACTCTTCGTTACCTGTCCCCTCGGTTGGTGCGCTTATTCATTGTTCTCACGTGAAAATCTGGGCAATAAACTTTGGCCGAGTAGTTGTCGCTAAGGCCGCCATACTTCCATACGCAAGGTGGTTTACTGAAATATGTGGGTGGGGCTACGCTCGACGTCACCGTGCGTGCGTGGGCTAGTACAGCGGAGCGAGGCTGAGATTTGGTTTCTTGCAGGATCCGCGACCGTGCAGGGGACACACACTCTCTCACACACACACACATGCTGTGGTGTGGTGGAGGCCGGGGTGAAACCCACCTGAACGTGTTTATCCAGCCCTTCGTGCGGTTTGTTATGTTTCTGCTGTTTGCATAATACAGAGTACACACTTCTTAACCTTTACATAAACCAATAACATACAGCATGGTTGTACACTATGTAACTGTTTATTTAACCATATAACTGTGCTATAATTTACACTGAAGGACCTGACAGCGATTCAACCGTGCAATATCACTATGTATATATGGCATATATAATCTCAGCAACTGCAGCTGACCTAGTTTCCCCTCGGGTTCAATAAGGTATTTCTGATTCTGTGAGTGTATTAACCCACTGAAAGCCATGACATGTTTGTATTAAAACTCAACAAAACTCCCTTTATTTGTCTCAGTAACATATTGACGACATCACTAATGGAGATGCATTTTATTTGGTTGGAAAGTCCACATTCATGTCTTTTTTCCTTTATTTTTGCTCTGCAAAAAAAGAAAAAAGAAAAAAATCTCTTTTTAAGGCCAGTTATGACTGATATCGTTATTATCATTATTATTATTATTCTTATTCCTCTTATTATTATCATTATTATTGTTGTTGTTATTAGGGTTTCACTTTCGAGCCATAGGAAAATTGCATCTTCATGGGCGATTAAAAAAGTTTTTTAAAATAAGGGGAGTTTTGTTCACAGGGCTAAATAAAATGTGTGAGAACAAACTAATGCTTTTCTGAAAATACGCCCAAAAAATGATTGGCTTAATCACCTTCTAGAGGTGACTGTTAACTACTTTTATTTCCTTCTTGTACAGTTGTCCATATTAACTGTGGCAATAACCCCTGTCCAGTCACAAGCGACTTTTCAAACAAAAATCAGTCAGTCAATAAAATAGTCTGAATAATAAAGATGTGATTAACACAACATAAAATAAATATTTTGAGAGTGTATAGAAATATACACATCTTCATAAGTTCATCAGTTCGTTATTGCCCTTGGAAAATATCTGGGAAAATTATAACCCCTTGTGATGACTTTTTTTTCCTGACATTTTCCATAAGTTAAAGCCAAAAGCACTGACATTCATACACTGCCTGCTCT
Organism: Myripristis jacobus; assembly: GCA_900302555.1. Taxonomy (NCBI): domain Eukaryota; kingdom Metazoa; phylum Chordata; class Actinopteri; order Holocentriformes; family Holocentridae; genus Myripristis; species Myripristis jacobus. Next base: position 17,410 of record OMLB01002256.1, read on the forward strand.
CATCCAAGTACAGGCACATCATACACAACAACGTGCATAAATATGTTTCTTGACAGTTTTCAACAAAGCTTGTTACACCGAGACTTTCTGAAAAGTGTACAATATTTATTACACACAGTAGTTCCTGGTACATCAAATTGGCATTATCAGTTTTTCAATATAACTAAGGTTCATAAAAAGACTAAAGAACAGCTGGGATGATGATTTTTGAATACTGCAGTATTTTAAGAGATACAAACTCGTCCCATTACCTGTGAGATGCTGATGAATGGTCTGGTTTCATATATAAACTCAGAACAGTCACAACTTTTCTTGGTCAAGCTTCCTGTTGGACTGTGACAAACGCTAGGTTTCTTTTTAAAAGGCAAGTTCAGTCCTTGGGCTGCTGGTCAGGCCCTTGACATGGATGGCTTTATCTTGGTTCCTTAACTTGGAATGCAGGAGAGACACTTTAAAACAAGGTCACAAGCAGGACTCATGCTCTCTAACTTTCTTGCTCCATCAGCTTATGATGCGTCAACATGATTATCTCCTCCATCACTTCTGGTTTCAGGATGTCCTTGACCTGTGGAGACGGCATAGAAAAAGATAATTGGAGAACGAAGGATGACCCCGAGGAATCTGCTTATTCTCATATTTGAGAGCACATTCATTTTTTGTTACAGGTCAAGGATTATTTTATTATCTACACCGCATTATCTCACATAATGGATCATAACCATTGCTGCTGACATGTGCCCATTTAACATTTAATTTCGCAATCCCAACTGTAAAGTCTTTCCCAGAAAATAAGAAAACCCAGCAAATGTAGTGAATCCCGAATTTGCAAGTGATGAAATCAATCATTGTGAAGCTGGCTATGGTCCTGAGATAAACTGTTAAAAAAAAAAAAAAGTGAGACAACAAAAGCAAACAAACATTGTGAAGTACGTATAAATCCATCCAATGTTGACTTTGGGGAGAGTAACTGGTATACAGTGCACCAAGATAAAAAAAAAAAAACATAATAATAATAATTTTTTAAAAAATCAACATGGCAGCAAAAGAGGTTTTTTGTGTTTATACTAAACCAGCTCAGGTGTTTTAATTTATTTCTGATCATGACAAGGGATTATGAAGACTAACACTCCTAAATCCAAACACAAGTACTGGAATGACTGTATTAAATTCAGTATAATGTCAAACAAACATCTAGTTTTTGTGAAAATAAGGACTTACTGTATAACACAAGGGGCCAAGTAAATCAGTAAAAATGTAGGTTAAGCATTATTTCTAATTGTAAATATCACCATAATGAAACATTACAGACATGTTATAAAAATCACTATATAACATGCAAAATAAGCTTTGCAGTTGAGCCAGAAATGCCTTAGTAACCACAGCGACCATCATGCTCGAGTTCTCAATGGAGAATGGCTATTTTGCCAATAATGACCATTTATATTACAACCAGGGAGAGAAAAAAATGGTATAATTAATGAGTCTAGATTCACAGCTCAATGTGAATAGTTTGACATAGCCCTAACCTGCTTCTTTAAGCGAAGAATTACCCAATTTAGGATCAATAAAGTACATTCATCCTATTTGTATTCATTTATCTAAGTCACAACATCTCTACTTCCTCCCACTGTACAAAAATGAAGCAAAATTTGCGTAAGCATCACTGTTAAAATGATCACTTCCCTGCCAAGAACAGCCAACCCTGTCTAACCCTGTCTGTTCACCACTGAGTCAAAGCGGAGAGCTGCCAGTCGCTGCCAGTCGCTGTCAGTTTCCCATATGAACACCAGAGGGCACATTACAGCACCGCAGAGCCACAGGCTACATGACAACGGCTGCAGATGAGTGAGAAGACATTATGGAGTCCAATTTTACATTAACCTAAAAACATGAACCCAGAGTTGATAATGCATAGCAGTACACAGTGAAAGTTTCCCGAACTTAGGGCAAAAATTTGTGTATGTTTGGTGTGCAGGGGTTTCATTTTTTGTAATGCCGAAGGGGTTTGAAAGTGCAATTTGAATAAGATTGCATGCTCTCTCAGACTGGATTGAGTAAATCTTGTTAACGGACCATATCGCTCTTTTTACATATTCTTTTAGCCCAGATGACATTACTCCTTACCATCTCCGAAGCACACCATTATGTGGGTTTTTGAATATTTACTTGATTTACCCATTTTTCACTCAGATATTCAGATGATAAGCCTACCTTCGAGCTCTCTACTGCTGCAGCTAATGTTGGCGCCCAGTTTTGTAAGTCATGAACATTTGAATTTAGTTTGTGAGACAGTCTTTTCCTTAGCAGCTATTTTCAGACCAAGATGTACATCGTCCTGTATGGGTGTCTCTGCATGGAAAGCATTTCCAAGTTCAAACGAGAGGAGTGGCACATTCATGTGCTACCAATAAATCGGGAAAGCAATTTCCAACTTGGAAACCAGACTATCCTAACTTTTTTAAAGCTAGAAGATGACAAATCCACATTATCCTTTTCACAACATCTGTTTGTTTTAGTTTTCACAACATCTGTTTGCTTTAGTTTATCTCCTGGGTTTGATTTTCCGAGCAAATAGCATGTGAATGCAATGCTGTTCTGCAGCCAACTTTGAAGCTCCAGATGTTGGAGCTTCTCACCAGCATGTGACCACACCAGACGACATGTAAACTTTTCAAACCAGTGTGGCCATTAAAACTAAAGTACTGTGTAATGTTAAAGCAACGCTGAAAAAAATAAACCCTGGCAGCATGTTCATTGCAGTGATTACTTATCTCAAGCAAGTTTCAAGTCTCTGCAAGTTCTCATACCATAATGAAATGAATGGAAACAAATAGCTGCCTGGAAGGTAGGAAAAACAAAATATATAAAGCAGTATTGTATGCTTTGGGAGAGGCTTGGTAGTAATCAAAGTATGCATGGGGTGAAATATGCAAAAAAACAACAACAGTATGGTCCTTTATTGCCCATCCAGTTCTACTTGAGCACTGCCTCACCTGATGTGGGAGTGAAGACTCGTAGCAGTAGAGAATACTGGTGTCAAATAGTAAGACCTTGTGTGCAGCCAAAGCTAGGAGGCAGTTTCTCAACCGCGAGATCACCTCTCGGTCTGCCAGGGAGACAGGCTGAGTGAACAGAGACAAGAGAGTCGCAGACAAACATGTTCAAACATACAGAGAAATATACAGCAAACCAGAGAGCAAAAAAATGATAGTCCCATGCAGCAGTATAATGGTGCAGTTTTTTACCTATCTACTTTTAATTTCGGCTGTTTAAGGTAGGGATGCATGATATTGGATTTTTTGCCGATATCTGATATGCCAATCTTTTCCAGCTCTTTTGGCCAACTGCCAGTGCTGGTAACCAATATATGCACATAGAGTATTTTTTCTACCAAAAAAATACTACTCTTATCGTGATGACCCACTGGCAAATACAACTTTTCAAAATGTGCACATTCACTGGGCAAAATAAGAAAACTACTTCAGCGTAAGTTATGCAAAACATGCCGAATTTATCTTCATGCAACATTTTCTTTCAAACAAAACAAATATTCCTCCTACTTAAACAGGCTTGGATGATGCTCTGCCTGAGACAATTGTGACAACAGCCACAACCAGGGTTAATCTGACCTATTCAGAAACTTTTCATTTCAGGCCCATACGGATATTTAATTTTAAACCTGATATCGGCCGATACCAATGACGCGCCAGTATTATCCTGCATCTTCAGTTTAGGGCTCCTGTTCTCACCTCCAGACTGGTGTAGAAGCCTCCAGCTTCCTCTTCCTGCTGTCCTGGTGTGGGATACAGCCACACAAAGCCATTGTTGCCCAGGATGATGGATGCACCGCAGGGCAGATTGTGGAAGTGGGTCTTCTGCCTCTTGATCAGTGCAGGGGAGATCTGTACTAGCACTCCCTGGCCCAGCTGATGTTCACAGAAAGGTAAAAACAAAGTTATATAAGGTGAAATGAGCTTTGTCATCAAAACTAGATAATGAGCCACTAGATTATTTTTCTAGTGATCCAGTAATTAATGCATAGGGTGTGTCAAATTCTCAAATAACTTTTTTTTTTCATTATCATGTACTTTGTTTTTCAGTTGAGTGACTTCACAAAATGTTAACTGACCAATGATCTGGTAGCACTGTTATGATGTGAACAAAGAGGAGGGGGCGACACTACAAACTAGTGGTAAGTTACCATATTGTAGCATTTGTCTTGGCTTTTAAAATGTAACTTTATAACAGCTCGTATAACCCTAAGGGCTGTTTTGGCATCACACTAAGCTCAATCCATGCCCTCTTTCACTTTACATACTCTGCCTTGGTAACACTACCTGGGTATATGGTGTTTTATTCTGCTCCAATATAAATTATATGCAACTTCACATGGCAGAATGAAAATCAGCCAGACTGTGCGCAGTTATTCGAACGGAAACGATCAAAATGTGTTATCTTTGATCCTGACCTCGTTTTATAATTTCATCAAGGCAACTTCCAGAACAGCATTAACTCCAAAATTGGCAATTTCCTCTCCTTCACTGGCCAAGAAGAAAAAAAACAGATCCAAGTTTTTCATTCTTGCAGAATTGATTACTCCAAAACTCTCCAGAAATACCAATTCTGCATAAATATTTATCTTATTCAAAATGCAACAGCCAGAATACTCACACTGGAGGCCAAGTGCGCACAATGGCCCATGCCTCGACTACCTGCACATGTATGTACTGACTACACAATCCTGCTTCTGCACCCTGTCACCATGAAATATTACAGATTTGTCCTTAATTAGAGAATTGTCCTGTATTTTAAAAAATCAGATAGGGGCACAGCCTGTCCTATGGGTTCCCTCCGTTGTGAAAAACCTTCCTGCAAGTGTCAGAAAACACTGTCTTTGGGAATCTGATTCAGGTCTGGGTATTTTGAGTGCAGACTAAAAGCAATTTTGCAAGTAATTAGTACAGATACTGTATCTTGAAATCAATGTTGACTCTCCTCATTCCACTTCCTTCATTTCTTCCCCCGCAGTCTGTCATCTACATTTTGCTCTGAGCGGCTGCGTTATCCCAGCTTTGTCATTTCCACTCACATGTGTTTGCACATGGCCCAGCTGGGATTTCAGTGGCTGAAGTGTTTGCACTTAAAATGATATACTGGTTCACAGAAAAAGAAGTGTTTATAAGAAGAATTGCATTAAGTCTGGTTTGGTCAAAATTCGGTTCCATGTTTGAAATATTGTGACTGTACTGAACAATGGATGTATTGTCATGCTTGCTTGGTGCACATCTCATTGGATGTATTGCCAGAGCTTACTTTTCCATACTTCAAACTGCGTGTGTGAAGCAGTAAGGCTCCATCTGAGAAGACAGACTGCACCTCCGCCTGGAAGAACGAGACAAAAACGAGACAGACACTGAGGAGGAGAACCAGGAGGAGAGGGAGAAACCAAAAACTGCAAAGACGACTGCAAATTGGGACTTAGGAGACTGAGCGTACACTGATGAGATCTCCTTCCTGAAGATAATCTCTCATGGTCAGCTCATCTTCAGCTGATCTTCTCCTCTAAAAAAAAACAAGACAAATGTTGAATAAAAGCCGGTCTCTGTGCAAACCAACTTCTCTATCCCTCAGGATGCTGCTGCTACAGATCCCAAAAAATTAATGTGAAATTTACTCTATTCTATAAATGGCATTTCATGAGTCTAGCGGCTCACCAGCTCTCCTCCAGGCAGATTCACAGAAGACAGCAGGAGGACAGAGTCCAGCCGGGAGTTTGTCTCAACCTTCCAGCGTTTCTGTTGAACCTGCACAGATCACGCAAACACACATGCTCACAAGTACATTCTTGTTCACTAGACAGAGTTTAACAGCTTCAGATGTCTGAGCAAATACAAGTCCAAAATGTCATGTCATGAAATCAAATATAAGAGAAGACATGGCAGCTTCTTACCTCTGTGATTCGGCCAACCACCACGTCTCCAACCTCTCCATGGAACCTGCAAGCCGACGTAGTGACAAAATCACAACTTTCATAAAGATTATGAAAATAACAGCACAGCTTAAATGTACCAGAGGGCAATGCAGGCAACTATATATCAAGTTAATACAGCTGCATCCAGTGATTCTCAAACTTTTTCTCAACAATGTTGAGAGTGAGCAAACATCGTCACTCGATGACCAGCAGATTTGAACCACACACACACACACACACACACATTTGACACCTTCAGGAAACCTTGAATATAAAATGTGCTTCATCAACCTTACATTTACGTTTTTTATTGAACTTATTATAGCATATGTTTATTATGTTAGGATTTAAAATAAAAAAGGCCCTCTTGCAGTACCCCAACGTACCCCTAGGGGTATCCATACCCCATATGAGAACCACTGTCTTAACCTTTACTTTGTCCATGACTGTAATAACATTATTGTCTATTGATACAGTTGATGCACTCACCTGGTCTTGATGGGTCTGACACAGATGAGCTTGTCTACTCTCTCCACCTCTCCAGCGACCGATGCTGTCAGCTTTTCTTCATCGATGTAGGTGCCATGACCCCTGCAGATACAGAGGGTTTTAGTAAGAAAGTCAAGTCAAACTCCCACAAGGATGATGGATGTTATAATCTGGGCAGGTTTACATTAACAGGTCATTGTTGAATCATATCATCAAGCTGACATATTTTGCTGCACTACACCTTTAAAGTACCCTCCCTCATCCTCTGTCAGAAAGATCAGCAAGGAAAAGAGCTGAGTGAGTTCTATTCTACAAAATAAAAGCTGGGTAAAGTGCTTTTCTGTGGATTATCCTCCACTCCAGCTCTGTAGTCCAGTGTAAAGCTGCATTACTGAGTGCTTAACATCTCCAGCTGTTGTTTACCTCATGAAGCCGGGGTCCGACGTGATCACATCGCCGGGCACCACCAGATCTTTGTGATCTGCTCGGTCTGAGCCAGCGGATGAAACCGACACGGCTTTCCGAAGAACGGGCAGTCTCATGTCAGATGCCATCCTCCTCTTCGTCTGGTGTTTTTAGCACTTAGCAAACAGCTTCAGGCGCGACGTTGTCTGCCCCACGCCATGCTTGCGACCGCCGTGTGGAGGAAGTCTGTATTGGCGCCTGAAAGTGACGTTATGGCGTACTGGTTTGCTGTGTGTGAGTTTATCCGCCTCTGATTGGCTAACCGTAACTCTAACCCCACCTTAAGCCTGATTTTAACCAACGGAGGCAACGAGAGGCAACGACTTCTAGCCAATCAGATGCAGAGGGGGGCGGGGCTTCGCAGGGAAAAATTAAAGGCGTTTGGGAAGTTTCAGCAATGAGTGAAAGGGAATGGAGTGAAGGATATTACAGCGCACACTGGCTTAGAAATGACGAATTATAAGAAATAAAGGATGTTGATTTATTTCATCACAGATTAGTTATTCATTTCCAACAGTGGTGTTAAAATGCAGGCAGGAAATTAGTTTCCAGGTGGGACAGGTGCTTTCCTGCTGCCCACACACAGTTAGGATGATCAGTTTTATCTGGGGGAAGTGAAAATTAGAATAAAACCTGTTTGCCAACGACACATCCTGAGGTCCGAGGAGGTTTCATCACACTGAGAAATGATCCAAAATAAATCATATAAATAAGGAGAGAGGTTGTGTGCCAGAGCAGCAGGTGGAGGATGACAGTGTGTTTGCCTATACCTAATTGGCAAGCTCCTCTACTGTCCACTGGTGTTTACACACACCCCTGATGGCCTCAGCACCGTGCCTCTTTTCACTGCAAACTTCACCCTCCAGTTCATCACACTGGTGGACTCGGGGCAAGGGGGGCGACCACACCCCACCTGGTGCACCCATGTTGGAAACAGCATCACTAGAGTGCTCACTAGAGTACCAAAAAATGAGAGGAAGTGCGCAAATGTCTGCCCTTCATATGGAAAAAAAAAAGATCAAATGCCCTCTGTCTTTTTCCCAGGCAGAGCTTTATTTCACTAACATCTCAGCTGTCCACAGTGGGTTTTGGTGAAAGAAGGTTACAACCAAATAAATGAGCAGATATAAGCAGCCTAATTCACTCTATTAGCAGACTGTTTCACACTCGCACACAATCATAATTTCACTTCATTGTTATTTAAGGCCTCTAAGGCCTTTTGACACTTACTGAGGCCAACAAATAAACTTGAACCTGCATAAACCTCAGTCAGGTGGCAGGTGCATCTTTTTTCTTCCTTTATTAAATGTTTCTTGTGATGTATTTGATGTAATCAAATGATAACTGCATTAATTCCAGTGTTTTTATTGCAGATGAAAAGTCTTAAACTGCTGTTCAGACTGCAGTTAAAATGTCTCAGTCACTACATTTACAAGAAACCAGATCACCATGAGTAGCTGGTTTAAGGCAGGAAATTGGGTACCTATATTACCTTTTATTACTTAAAACCCTGCTGACAACCACAGTCTCCTGGATGAATAAACATTACAACAGGCTTATGTTATATGGCCATTGCTTCTTAATAGTTAAACTTCATTTTGGGGAAAATAACATTTTTCTGTTAGTTTGGTAGGCTGTGTCAAATAGCACTATGCAACAGTTCCCATATATCACCAGCAGAGGGCGTGCTTCACTCTTTCAAACCCTAACCTCCTCAGTCAATGGTTTTGCAGCAGCTGATGGAGGCTGTAAAAATATATTTTATTTAAAACTGACAAGAACAAGAATCCTCATTACCGTAATCTAGAATAGTTCCTGCACAGCAACTAAATGTGTTTACTGACAATAGTGGTGTGAGCAGTGACACATTTTGATTACTGTGATTTTTTTAAAAAAAAATGTTGTGGTGGATGTAAATGACACAGGAGCATAGTTAACCTGGCTTGTAACCACCAAGACCAAGGCTTAGGTTAAGCTGCAAGATCAAAGAAATACTCACTATACTAGTTTCTGCATCTTTCTACAGTCTTTCAAATAAGACTACTGACAGGACTAATGCACATAACTTTTATCTTAATATCTTATTTTTATTGTTTTATGTGGAAATCACTTTTTAATGTAATGATTATACAAATAAACTAGAGATTCTTCAACCAAAACCTGAAAGTACATGGTTACTCATGTGAACAAAAGTTTAATTTTAACCAGCTGCAATCCTCCCCAACATCAACATAGGGTAACAACTGACCAGTAGAGATTATACTAAAATAAGAACATTTTCATTTAATCTCATCTCATTTTCATTATAATGAGATTGTAGGCCCATTATGATATTACAAGTCAGACAATA
>OMLB01002261.1:7001-33621 GCA_900302555.1 Myripristis jacobus
AGACCAGGCACTGTGTGTCAGCCAAAGTTAATTACAGAACACTGGCCTCTCACTCCACAATGTGAATAAAATTGTAATTAGCACGGCAACTACAGGCTATAATAAAAACACAGAGACTGGTTATTTGCATAAACTGATGGAACCTGCACTATGAATAACAAATGCCTTCCAGAGTATTCATGTTATCCCAGTTTGACCCTAAGCAAAGAGATAAACAAGACTGCCCACTAACCTCAACCAAGGTTAAGGAACAACATTCAGCTGTCTTAATGTTTTGTTTGGAGCTGTTTGAAATCAATTCTAAGAAAATCTACAGACTTGGTTGACAGGAGCTTATCCCAGCCATTATTAAGTCCTTTCTAGGAATAATGTAGAGCTGGGGTCAGTTCACCACCAGGCTACAGAAACTGTCTGCTCCTGATTGGATTACTGGTAATCATTCCCAACTGGATGCAAGTCCAAATCCCAAAAGTTTGCTGGCTGTCACTTTCCAACACGGTTCACACAGCTGGCTCCGGCTTACCTCCGGCCAGCTCCCATATTTAAGCAACATCTGACGTTGTCATCAAATATGTCATGTCAGTGCTTTATGTAGTAGATTGGTATCATTGCACACAGTTATTATTAACACATCAGCACTAATATTACAACACCAGTGTCATGAATCTGAGAATGGTGTCTTTTTATGTAATCACTACATGATACGTAATGTCTAACACAGATGACACGTACAGCACTTTGCTTATTTAATAACCACAGCCAATGTTCAGCCGTTGAACACCGGGGTTACTTACATTAAATCCGGTCTGTATCGATGTATTATGGCACAAAACGCCAAGCCGTCACGAAAAGACGTTGACATGTTCTTTATTTCCACGTCGTTGTAGTCCTCGCACTGGATCCGACACCACTCCTGGAGAGCTTTCAATGAGCCCATCATGTTGGTGTGCAGAAAAAAATCCCAATATTAATCCCAAATCGATGAGCAGTTGTCCCACGTGTGAGAGGAGATAGGACAAAGTCTTCCTTCCAGTCGGACACAGTTCGTCAGCAGCCTTTGAGCGGAGCGACGGGACAGGCAACACCCGAAATTACGATACATTAATTTGCGGGGAGTGAGTCACGCCGAAAAAGCTAGCATGGTTAGCAAGCATATGTTAGCTAACTTTTACATTATACACCACACTTACAGCCACTTAGAGTGCTATGGCGTTAATAACGAACTACATCTACACAACAACTTTGACTGGCGTTAAAACCATAAAGTTTGAATTACAGCGGCCGACGCGAGCCGATAACGTTAGCTTGTAAAGTTTACATACAGCGAGAGTGTCGACGCAGCCACAACTCAGCTAGCTGTTGTTAACTAACCAGACAGAGTCTGCGGGTTTCGGGTTTGCTTCTCGGGGATGTGGGCTGGCAGAGAGCTTCACTTTTCTCTCTCTGTCGGCGTCGAGCAGCGTGTTTTCAGACGAAGCTTAAAGAAGCTGGACCACAACACAGTTATTGTTCGCTGGTGCGGCAGGCTCCCGCAGTGACAGTCCCAGTGTCTCCTCGCCTCGCCTCTCTGCTGGGCGCAAGGTGCCTCACTGTCGACGTCGCTTCTTGGTTTCAGTGCACTTACATGGTGATAAATGTAACATGGATCATTAATTTGAATCAAAGCAGCACCAGTGCCAGTGCCAAGCCATCCTCGTCGCGTTGGCAGCCTGCCCACCGCCCAGCTCAATGTCACGCTGTTGGTCTCCTCCGCGGCCGATAGAGGGCGCTGCGGTTACTCATGGATAGTATACTTTTTTTTTTTTTTTTTAGAAACTGTTTTTCTGTTACCTCATAAATATATAATTCCAGATTGTAAAAATTATACAAAGATTGTACACAGGTACTATCCTGCCAAAGCTACTATTTGTAAAATTTTTCCCGACTAAAACCAGCAGACGCACTTTTTGTGATTTTACATTTTCAAAGACGATTTTTAAACATTTTTGACTAGCATTGAAAATTTAAAACTCAGAAATCACAAATTGTCAAAGACTACTAAATTACGTAGACATGTCAAATTCAAATTTTCCCTAGATTTTGCTATTTGTTGTTCATTGTCATTTATGTTATACTTATATTAATTGTAATTTATTTTATATTTATTTATACTTAAATATATTTTAATGAAAAAAAAATGGATGTAACATGTGTGCTTCATGTACTTGGCGTGATTTTAATCAAATAAAGGAGAAGAGGGAAAAAGAGCTCCGGCGCCCATCGCTGAGGCGGCTGTCAACGCGAGACCTTACAAAACAACGCGATAGTGCCACCTGTGTGTGTATGTGTGTGGAAGTGGCGAAACATGGCGGCGCCTCCAGATGAGGAGAGCCTACAGTCTCGCATCAGTAAGTCATCCCTCGGCGTTTTGATATTACCTTTGGATGTAGTGTCATGTTCAGTGAGGCAGAGGAGACATGCGGACGCCATTTATGTGTCATTATCTGTCAGAGCCAAAGGCTGACCACGCGGAAGAGATTTTCTACCGGTAGAGATCGGATGTCAACAAACCAAAAAAGTGGAATTATTTGGCGATAAGGAGCAAACTTTGTCAAATACAACACCTTTACAGTAATCGGTTGATGTGTGCATGTCATGAGCTATTAGTGATGCAAGACAAAGATGACTGACGTGCTCGACAAAGTTAAAAGTCCCAGTGTCTCGCTAACGCTGTGTGCTAACCTAGCTAGCCATGTTTCATTGAGGACTTGAGAACCAGGGCAGTTTATGATGATGATGATGATGATGATGATGATGATGATGATGATGATGTATTTAACCAAAGTCTACCTCAGCTAGAGCTCCTAGATGAGTCATGTAACCTCCCCTAACATCATGGTTTTGTGCGAGGCGGAGCAGCTGCTGTCCAGAGGCAGAGACCAGTGGGTCACACAGTGTAAACAAGCTGGGAGCTCTCTCTGTTGTCTCTGCTGCCAGACACACTGACACTGGGGCTCTTAGGATATTTGGTATTTGTCAAAAGTCAGAATTAACAACTTGTTGGCGTGTAGCAGCTTGATGATGGAGATCAAATGTGTCATTGTGTTTAAATCGTGTCTTTTCCTGTCCCACAGACAAGGCCACCAACCCTCTGAACAGGGAGACTGACTGGGACAGTATCAAGGGCTTTTACGAGCAGCTCAACAATGAGCCAGAAGGGTGAGGACATGACAGGTTGATTCACAACATGTCATAATAGCACTGGTCTGTTTTTTATTAAACCATAAGCAGCACATAGAGCAGAATCACAGGTATTGTCTGCTGCTGAAAGCTGTTCAGTCTCTCATGAAAGTGCTCTCCACTATGACATTTTTCAGATTTTGTTTTGCAGCAAACTGCCCCCCTAAAGATGTTTTTACATTGGCATATGTAAATAGATTTTTAAGATTAAAACATAGTTAGTTTCCAGTTTGTCACTTGTCCACAGATTTTAGGTGCTGTAGAAATTTCACTGAGATGTTGGGAAATGATTCTAGCCTTCTTTTCTGAGGTGAAATTGCAGGCATTTGTTAAACTTTAACTGAATGTATGGCTGACAACTGTGTTGGGTGATTCAACATAACTAACAATACACTACCTAAGGGCTCCTGTTGTTGTTAGTGATACTGCTGCTGGGTTGCAACACAAAGATCCAAAAGATCAGCCATCACGCTGATAAGATGGGGGAAAAAAACAAGTTTTTACCCACCTCATTCTTTGCATTTCATCAGATAGGGTAGCCAGATGCTTCTGTTCCTGTGATAAACATATGAAAGCTTGCTTGTGACACTAATAATGATAATAATGATAATGGCAATTTATGGCCCCTTTCAAGTGAACATATATTTTTGATATTTCAGCTTCATTCAGAGACAAAAAGATATGGCATTTAAAATCAACTTTGAAAATAACACTTTGGTTTTTCATGCTGAGATCAGTGTTAGGATCGACTTATTTTGGATTTTGCTTCCTGTGTGTGTGAAGATGTGCAGTTGAATCCATACATGTCAGTTTTTTTTTTTTTTTTTTGGTATGTACAGTATGGGACTTAATATGAAATAAACATGAAAAAATGTATCAAAAAATCATTGGCTAAACAATGTAAAAAAGATTAAGGTTTGTTAGTATTTTTAATCTATTTTTTTGCAATATCAGTCCACAGCTTGCAACGAGGCTTCTGGCTCACAAACTGCAGTCCCCTCAGGAGTGGGAGGCCATGCAGGCGCTCACGGTAAACACTGTAACTGTAAATACTAATAACTGTAGAAGCCACATAACATTTATACATCATTATCATTTGAGGGCTTGCCTGTTCAAATGTAAGATTGCAGACTTGAAACCCTCGCTGTCCTCAGGTTCTCGAGACGTGCATGAAGAACTGTGGGAAGCGGTTCCACAGTGAAGTGGGCAAGTTCCGCTTCCTCAACGAGCTCATCAAGGTGGTCTCACCCAAGGTACTGAGGGACTTCCACTCACTTTTGGTTTTGTTTGTTTGTTTTTTTTGTGGCTCATGTTGTTGTCTCATGTGTGTACCTACTGAAATGCAAACACTGTTATTGAGAGAACATTAGTATTTAGTGGTACTCTCCATGTTTGAGAACTTTTAACAAGTGCAACATCAACAGGTCTCAGTGCTTATGGTAGATTTTAATGGACAAATATAAAAACTACATTTCATTATAGAATGAAAAAGATCCTCCCTGTCACATTACAAAATGATATTGCTTACTCTGTGCTTTTTTTTGGCTTGAGAATCAAATCTTCCATCTCTGAGCAGCTAAAAATATGAGGGGTGGCATTAAAAAAAAAAAAAAAAAATCCAGAAACCTCAGTTCCTAGCAAAGTAATTTCTAACTCAGTGGGATTGATCAGCAGCCCTATTAAACCTCCAAAGATGTCATGGTCATTTTGTTTTATGGGGCAGTAATTTTTAACATAATGTCCCTGAACATTTTTCATTATTTTTTTAAAATTATTGTTATTGTTATTAATTGTTTTGTTTAAAATATTAAGCAGCAGAATTCGCCAACATGCAGCTTTAGATCAGTAAAAGACACAATAAGTTATGTAATAAGACTGTTTACCAAACATTCGCCTCTTGAGACTTTTGGCTGTATCTGTCCCTGCTTCGATTGTTGGAGCAGAATTTCTGTGTAACATTGGCACCGATCTCCCCTGCAGTACTTGGGTTCCCGCGCTCCAGAACCAGTGAAGAAGAAGGTTCTAGAAATGATGTACAGCTGGACGGTGAGGCTGCCGGATGAAACCAAGATAGCAGACGCTTATCAAATGCTGAAAAAACAGGGTGAGTAAAATCCTCAGCGCATGGGTAAGCCTCGAGCCACACGGGTGCAGCTCAGTGAACTGTTGAACATTTCTCATCAGATGTGCAGCCCGGCAGACTGTACTCTGCACACTGTCCAGTGAACTTCAATGCATGACGATAAAGTTGAATTAAGTGAAATTTTGGCCTGTTAGTGACATTAATTGTAAGATCTCTGTTAAATACATCAGCAGTCCAGTAGGTTGTCTTTTAGCTTTCTTTTATTCTGTTCTGTTTTTTAGTTCCCCAAATTTGTGTTGTTTTTGCATGATCATATCACTTCTCCTTGTGATGTTATGATGCTGAGGCACCAGACTAACACAAGACCAACATCCGACTGGCAGATGAAGGTTCTCATGTCTGCTATACGATAGACATCATCGTTTTGCCTTGGCTTTTCAGGATCTTCTGTTTTGTAAAAATATTCCTCTCAGTAATGTGAATAAAGTGATGGTAGCTGAATATGATAAGTTGCAGATCACATAATTTTAAATTTAATGATCTTTAGATTTAGCTGTAACTAGCATAAGCCACCTTATGGATTTAAACTTTTTTTTTAATGACTCTCCAGATTGAGTGATTCTACACTGAGTTTAATCTTGCATATCTGGCACTCCACTTTTTCATCACCAAACTTAAAATGCATCCGAACCAGCAATTTTTGACATGTCTTGTGCCCAGGACTAAGAACCGTGAACGAATGTTCCTCCGAGCAGATTTACAATGCCTCACTGAAATTCTAAAAGTAAAAGTATCAGCAAAATAGTTTTTGCTCAGTGACGGTAATGACAACTTTGCTGTATTCAATAACTACATTTCTGGTATTACTGTAGAAATAATCTTAAAAACTGCAGCTGAGCAGATGCCATCCTAATAATCCGGTGCTGAATTTCACAGCTGAGTATCAGTTCAATGAGTGAAGCTTTGAATCTGTCAGTACATCCCTATTGTCATGTAACAATGCACACCCGACCCGACGGTGGCCCGGCTTCTATATTAGTCCAGGTCTATATATGTGAAACCACGGGGGTTTTGCTGTTGACTGACTGTTTGTTCATGTTAAGTGAGCAGGTGTCCTTGTTCTCTTCCAGGTATTGTCAAGCAGGACCCAGTGCTTCCTGATGACAACGTCCTCCCACCCCCGCCGCCCAGAGCCAAGAGTGCCATCTTTGAGGATGAGGAGAAATCCAAGGTAAAGTGATGAAGGAGCACAGAGCATCTTAGCTTCTCAAACAGAAAGAATTGCATGTTACATGCTTTCATGACGCATTTATGAACACTGTCTCGGTGCTGTCTTGCACCTTAAAACCCACTGAAATCAAAACAACTGGGACTAAGTGGTTTACCTCATCCCCCTGTCTCTCTTTTCCCCTTCTCTTTCCTCTCCTTTTCTTCTGTTCTATCCTGTTTATGCAGACACTGTCCCGCTTATTGAACAGCACCCACCCCGAAGATCTAAGAGCAGCAAACAAGCTCATTAAGGAAATGGTACAGGAGGTGAGTCACAGCCTTTGTTTACCAAGTACCTCCTTTTTGCATGTGTTCGCTGACAGACACACATGTCTCTGCATCTGTATCTGCGCACAACACACACACACACACAGACACAACCAACAGATGTATGTGGCATCAGAATACATATTAATACATACTGTAGGTATTTTAAAATGACTTATTTTATTGGTGTGATGGTATTATGCACATGCAGCATCCTAACAACTGGGACAGTAGAACATGCAGCAGTCAGTCAGGGCTATGACGTAGGCCTTCAGATTTTAGGTTATGTGATCACTCATGGTAGAAGTTATTGGTGTCACAGTACAGTTATTTTTCCTGTAGAATAGCAGTTGTTGTATAGTCTTGATGTTTATATAAAAAAAAATAAAAAATAAAGATGCAACAAAATAATTATGGAGCCAAAATCGTCAAGACTAGGAATTGGGGCCCAGAATTTTAGGTATAATCACACTGCAGTTAGGCAATATATCAATATAATACTGACATCATGCCATAAGACTAATATCGTCTGGGATTTTTGATGTTGTAATTTTTGTGATAGTACAGCCAGGAAAAGTGTTGCCTTTTTCTTTTTTTTTTTTAAAGGCTACATTACGGTAAAGGGATGAGCGCTCTAGTTCGTCTGTTGTTTGACTCTACTTGATGGGTCATCATATACACTTTACTAATGCGTTTTTTTTAATTAAAAATCTTATGTTCATGTTTTGTGAAAGTACCTGTAGTTATCCCTATATTATCAATATCAAGGTATTTGGTCAAAAATATCGTGGTAGTTGATTTTGTCTGTATTTATCATCAACAAGAAAAGAGCACTCAAGGTTCATAGTACAAAAGTATCAAATAATAATAATAAATATTTCATAATTTTCAGATCACACTGTTAGCATAATGTTGACCCAAATCATCAAATTCGGACAAGAAATAAGGAAGTTCAGAACTCTGAGATGGAAGATACATCGGAATCGTGGGTACTAAGACCGGGTAGTTGTTGTTCTTTTTGTCCAGGATCAGAAGCGCACAGAGCAGGTGTCAAAGCGGGTGAACGCCATCCAGGAGGTGAATGAGAGCGTGGGCCTGCTGAGCCAGCTCCTGGAGGGCTACAGCAAGGGGAGCTGCTCCCAGAGCAACCAGGAGCTCATTAAGGTCAGTAGAGCTCAGCACACAGCGTAACGGGCACCAAGCACGCCGCACGCCTGCCTGCACTGCTCGCTGGGGGAACACGATACCGCAACACATGCAGAAAATGTCACGGCACAAAATGCACACAGCAGCCACTTTTTGGGTGTGTACCTGTCAACAAACAGGGCTGTGTTTGCAGGATCTTTACCAGCGGTGTGAAAAGATGAGACCCACGCTGTTCCGGTTAGCCAGCGATACAGAAGATAACGATGAAGCCTTAGGTAAGATTGTTGACATCATGGCTTTGATAGAACTGATGTATCATCTAATGCAGAACAGTCATAACCATTATGGAGCCACTCAGTTGGTTACACTGCAGACAATTTGCCTGGCTCATTAAAAAGGAAAAGCCTCTGGGGAAGCTCTTTAATGCTGCTAACAGTGTTATGACAGGTTAATTCACTCTTTATTGCAGCAAGGTGTGCAATAACCGCTCAGCCACAGAGCTGAATATGTAATTTATTTGTTTAAATAGGGTTGAGTTGCCGTCTCAAGTAGCACTGTGTCCTCTTTACTGGTTTGTAGTTTAACTTACCAAACTACCTGATGAGCCTATCCAGTAAGAAAAAGTGTTTGAAAGGATTTCATGGAGCTTCATGAGACTGTCTTGTGGTTACAGCGGATATCTTGCAGGCCAACGACAGCCTGACACAGGTCATCAACCTGTACAGGCAACTGGTAAAGGGAGAGAAGGTGAATGGAGACAGCACTACCACACCATCACTACCAGGTACATGTGCTTGTTTGGGGTTGCAAGGTTTACTGTGTGAAAATCGCAGGGTGGCTTTTAAATCGGCATAAAATAATGAATTCTGCCAATGTTTCCATTGATGTTAATTTACATCGTTACAGTTAAAGATCACACACAGATCTTCTCTGTTCCAAGCAGGCAGCAGTAGCACCGCACTCCTGGACCTGGCAGGACTAAACACATCACCCAACACAGCATCAGACACCCCCAACCTACAGGACGCCGCCACCAGCCTCTTGGATGACGAGCTGATGTCACTAGGTAACTCCAGCTGCTTCTCCAGGTCTTTCAGCACAGTTCTGTCTGTGTTTCCACTGGCTGTTTTGTTTATTTATTTATTTATGGCTAGGTGGCCAATCCACAGAAAACACAAACTAAAGCAAACTAAACCATTCCAGACCAATCCTGGCCCCAGCAGGGCAGTGTAGAGCTTGCTGAAACTCACTGCCTCACAAGTTAACCTTTGTTGTGTCTGACCTCACAGGACTCAATGAAGTAACACCAAACTCCAACCTCACCTCTCAGCCAGAGGACTTCAACACTTTTCAGGTGGGAGATACAAGAAAACACATTCTCATATAAACACAGACACTGATTTCACTTTCAAAGCATTTTACATCATCTCCTCCCGCCACCGAGGTCTTCACACGCTCGCACATTAACCCTTTCCTGGGTCTCTCCAGTCTTCTGACAGTGGAGAACCAGCCGCCCCAGTGGTTCCACCCGCGATGTTGTTGCCGGCTGTCGCCCTGACCCCACCTGCTCCCCCGTCTGGGGCCCTCGCCGCTCCACCCAAAGCCTTGGATGAGCTAGACCTGCTGGGGAAGACCCTGCTACAGCAGTCCCTACCTCCAGAGAGCCAGCAGGTCAAATGGTAAGATAACAGCACTGTAATATTTGTCGTAAATAATAGGGCTGGGGGATAAAAATAATTCACTCAAGTATCGCGATTCTTTCTTCTTCTTCTTTTTTTTTTAAATTCCTGAATCGATTTAGAGTAAAGATGCTGGTGTCGTAGGAAACTAGACGACCTAAGGAATCCATTTGATGTCCGGCTAGGTTGTCGACAAATATCGCTCCAAATTTAGGCTAAATTTTGGCGGCGCAAAATCTGGTATGTCCATTTTCAGAGGGGTTCCTTGACCCCTGACCACCAGATATCTGAATGAAAATGGCTTCTGTTGGCTCCTATGAGTCTGCTCTTTGCAGACATGCTCACCTCATGCTAATCCCGTGCAGCTTGGGCCACAAACCATGCAGGTTTTCTCATGCAAATGTGTTCTTTTGTCCTATTGTAAAATGGTGTATTTGTGCATACTGAGGCCTAAACAGTCTTGGAGTTGCATAAATTGGGTTTGACTGGAAAGCTGAGACTCTTGTGGATTCAGTGAGCCCAATATTATTCATGTGTGATAATGTTAGCCCCCACAGTAGCCATTTCGTTGTAGAGAGAGCATTTTTTGAAACATGATGTCAATGTATAAAATGAGCTATGCTTTAGGATAATCTCAGCCCTATGAAATTTTACATCCACAAACTAAAGGCCGAGGGCATTCAGAGGATGTATGGCTTTCCAGATATATTGACAATTATATTGAGCAATTTCTAGAACAGAGCATAATTCAAAAATTCAACAAACATATTGTAATATTGAATCATAATACTTAAGAATTTAACACTTAAGAATTGCAATACACATTGAATCTGTACCCAAGTATTGAATCGAGAGATAATGATATCATCCCAGCCCTAGCCCCAGGCTTGCTGTGTTCCCTATTTAATCAAAGTTTGGCTGACTCTGTCAGCAGACAATGTTGACATTATACATTTGAGGTCAGTAAGTAATTAGCAGAACATGTCTTGTGGCTGCTTGACAGTTGTATGCTAAATTAATAAGGATTAAGTGGAGAGTGGGATGCATTCCCCAGCAGTGAGGCAATCTTCAGTGGAGATCATAATCACTGAGATGACGTTTAATGCTCTAGCTTTTTATAACCCTGAAAGCAGTTATGTAATGCACAACAGCTTTGTTGTTTGATGTACTTTTAGCTCCCATGTGTTTTCTAATGCCGATCAGCCTGATCACAACACTGTTCCTGCTCACGCACAACTGTTGCTGCTCTCTCACAGGGATAAGTTCCAGCCACAGTCCAGACCCACCTTACGTGACCTCCAGACCAAATCCAGCACCAGTGCCGCTGCTCCCAGTGCGGCTGCCACAACAGCTCCGAGCGTCAGCCTGGCCCTCCGTTCAGAGCAGCCGGGGCCTCAGCTTCACTCCAGTCCCAGCCTCTCAGCTCCCACGAAAGGCTCTTCCCCTGCCACTGACTCCCATAACAACATCTCTCTTGCTGATGTGACCGTGCCGCTGGAATCCATCAAACCTAGTGAGCACAGACCTGAATAAGCTTGAGTGAGCTAGGTGATGGCCTGTGGGGAAAGAGGAGTGTGTCTGTGTTGTGTGATTAAAACTTCAGCGTTCTGAATTCACCACAGAGAGAATCAAACAAGTGCTTTGCTGTACAGTTCCATAGTATTTTTTTTTTATCATGAAATTCAAATCTAAGTAATTGTTTTAGAGATGTATTATTTTGCATATACAAAATAAAGCAGAGGAAACACAGTAACAGCATAAATGAAGAAAGATGTGAGATGAAAAAATCCTCCAGAGGGTTTTAGAAGAAATCTCACTTCAGTAAGCAGCATAAGCAGTAACAAAAAAGTAAACAAAAACATAAAGTAAGCAACATAAATCAAACAGCTATCCACTATCCACCATTATCCATGTATTTGAATGCCAGTTCAGCACTCCAGCTCTCTACTTCATCAGCTGTGTGAAATTTTTCCAAATAGCATGCAGTGGTGCCCAGCAACTTTACTATTTCCTACATCACAGTTTTCTTTGTGTCTCTTCACGTGTGTTTCAGGCAGTTTATTACCAGTGACTGTGTTTGACAAACACAGTTTGCGGGTTCTGTTCCACTTTGCCCGTGACTGTCCACCGTCGCGGCCTGACGTGCTCGTGGTGATCATCTCCATGCTGTCCTCAGCCCCAGCTCCTGTCACAAACATCCGCTTCCAGTCCGCTGTACCTAAGGTAGGCTGGTTATCATCTGCCCTTCATGCCGGTGACGCTGTAGCCTAGTGGTTAAAGAGACAGCGTCCCACAGTCAGGGGGACTGGCTCTCTGACTGGTCCAGGCCTTGGCCATCACTTGATGTAGTTCTTCTGTTGTGCGCAAACGTTTGTGTGTCTAGGTGATGAAAGTGAAGCTGCAGCCCCCCTCTGGCACTGAGCTCCCAGCCTTCAACCCCATCCTCCCCCCAGCTGCCATCACGCAGATTCTGTTACTGGCCAACCCTCACAAGGTATGTTTTTTGAAAACTGACTAATATATTTTACAAAAAGTTTTTTTTTTTGTTTTGTTTTGTTTTTTAACCCCCATATGTCAGTATTGGTATTGCCCCCAAAAAGTTGGTGTTGGTTGAATGTTTGCTTTCTACCACAGTCTTTTTTGCTGCCAAGTAGAGCTTGTACTCTTCAGCAATTTAAAAATAGAGATATGACTGAGAAGGTGCTTCTAAATCAGGGTGAAATTCATTTCATTTCACATTTTCACTTTTGAAACTCGATATCTCTGAAGTACAAGCAAATTAAGAAAATATCTATCCGTTTGACAGCACATGCACGGCAGTTAGAAGACGTGCTGCAAATTCAGACAACACAACACAATACACAAATTGAAAATATTTTTTCTTAATTTGCTTGTGGTTTGCCTATTTGCATGTTCTTTTAAGCTGCAGTGCGTTGGGCTCTAAGGGCTACCATAGTAAAGTAATAATTAGTGTAATGAAAATGGTCACATTTGTACTTCAGACTGTAATTTGCTGTCTTTTTGTGAACCATGTATGTACCACAATTTGTAAACCTCAAATGAGCATAAATATCATGCGGTCAGTGCAATTCGCTCATCACAGGTGATGTAACATTGGATTAACGCTGGTTTCTTGTCTTTCAGGAAAAGGTACGGTTGCGGTACAAGTTAACTTTCAATCTGGGGGACAAATTTTATGATGAATCCGGTGACGTCGACCAGTTCCCCCCTCCAAATACCTGGGGCAATCTTTAGCGAGAAGGACCAACCTCCTGTCATCCGATCTGCTGCTTCCTTTAGATTTAGGTGGAAGTTGCCCCTAATCACTGGTCACGGCGTCACATTTACATTAGGGTGGTGTGAAAGTTTGGTTTGGGTGATGACACACTGATGTGAGACCAGTTTTGGGAAGCAGCTTCTACCTTGTGCCTTCCTTCATACCTTTTCTGTCTGTACGTTCCTGTGTTTTATACTCTTGTTTTCTTCTTCCCATAATTCTTAATACAATCAAACCATCACATTACTGTCCTGTGACATCAAACAATCTTCAAAACATTGAATCAATGCTTTGACTCATCAGAAAACAAAATGAACCTTTTTTTTTTTTTTTTTTTTTTTAAAGCTGAATGTGTGCATTTTCTCTCGCTGATTCACTCACTGCACCATGATCCTTTCAGATGGCTCGTGTATTACATTTTGACAGCTGGTGTCCTGGTTTGATGTAATTTTGGTTTCATTGCCCAACCATTGATCTAAAGCATCCAAATAGCAGATACGTTCTCAAGCTGGAACTGGAGCACCAGAATATCCTCAGTTTAGACGCTGTAACAATTTCCATCTTTGGATTCAGTGTTAACCTCCAAGAATCAACAGATCAGTCTGACCAATAAGGTAAAACAAGATAGTCAGATGGTATCATGCCAGCAAACTACATTCCACTCCACTATATAATGAACAAAATAAGTGCACAATATGTATGTGCAGTGCAAGGGAAAGTCAACATTTTGTCGTTGTGTGCCCCTTGTCATGCGTCTGAAGATCATCTCAATAATTCCCTCCTGTTCGATGAGCCTGTTTTTTCTTTATGAGCGGAGCGTTGTCAATGCATCTGAAAGGACTTGATGGGAAATGTTATCAAGTGAGCAGCTCTGTGGAATGGACCAGGACGACCAAATTATCTTGTCCAGGAGGCTTACCTGCTTACCTGCTTTGTGAAGTTGGTACACTGTTTTGTTTTGGGTTTTTTTATGTATTGTCTTGGTTTTATTTGTAATGTTCGGGCAAAATTCCATTTGTTTCATGACTGAGTTGGGGAATGTGTGTCTAAACTGTGACAGTGAATGAAGAAAGGGCACTGAATACCCACCACTCTGCCCCTTTAAAAAAATTTTTTTTTTTTTTTATTTTGATTTTTGATTCTGCACTTTTCATCACTTGTATCAAAGAATTGGACACTTCTTTTTAAATAATGTTTCACTCAGGATTTTATTTTGGAGATTTCTTTCTTTTTTTTTTTTTTCACACAACCTTACCTTGTATGCACTTCTTTTGTTTGAATTTTGCACATGAAGCCATTCTCTGTACGTTGTCCTGTCTCATTTGCTGCCTTCTTTCTACTGTCGATGGACCCAAAGAGGGACACGTTTAGTCCTCAGTTGACGTTGCTGACATCCAGTTTATTCTGCCACATGTGCCTGAGCTGAAACTTTTGATTTGATTTGATTTTTTTTTTTTTTGCTTTGTACATCTCTGTACAAATAATGAGTTTGATTCATATTGTTTCTGTTTCCAAACGTTCATCTTGTGAAGCATGTGATATCAAATGAGGGTGAGCCTGCTAATCTTCCTGATAATCTGTGTTCATAAAGTTTATAGTTGTGCTCTAGGATCACATCTTAAGTCATACAAACTGAAATAAAATGATATTAAGGCACCTGGTTCCAGAGGAGCACCACTGACTTGAGATGCTTCATACAGGCAGCCCCACACCTAACTACAGGAAAATGCAACTTGAGGGACAGAGAACCTTCACCTCTACATATTACCATGAAGGATTATTTCAATATTTACCTGGAGAGTGACATGGATTCAATGTCAAACTGAACCGACGCCTTGGTTACTTTTGGTCTACAATCCAGTTGCGAATGTAGCGATGTGAAAACCCGCAAAGATGTAATTGGAGACTGAAGACTCAAGTTTCAGTTCTCTGGACACTGATCTTGGCCAAAATAATTAGGAAACTCCCAAATCAGAGTAGGCAGATCAAGCTACAACTATGAATATTTTGGACAGTAGAATTAACCGTGATGTTCTATAGGCTGTAACCCAACTATTTGCAGAGACTTAGTGTATTCCCAAAGCATTCAGTACTGACTTAACTGGACTGGAGACGCAAGTGTAGAGTTGGGCTTCTGCCATGGAAATGACAGTGTCATCAAGGTAAACTGCTATGAGTGGATTTGTAGCAGACTTGACTTTTATCCATCATCTGCTTGAACGTTGAAGAGCATCTTTATGAACTGCTGTGAGAGGCTTGGCTCTATGTTAATCAAATCGAGTATTTACCTTGTGGAAATCAATACCTAAGTAAATAAAGATTTTGTTCTTCATCACAAGAACCACAGGGTTGCTTTATTCACTGAAGCATGGTTCAGTTAGTCCTCGGTTTATTGCAATCCAAATAGTGGTACTCCTCAAGTAGATTGACCTTTCCTGGAACAGATCTGGGGAGATTATGGACAGCGGGTCTTCTGTCTGGGCTTTGAAGAGCTGTAATAAGTCAAGAGTAAGAATCATCTTTAGAGAGGAACACACTAAACACCTCATCTTCCTCCATTGCCTGCACAAGCTGCTGACCGGATGTCCTGGAAAGGTTTCCTGGATCCTCCAGATGCTCAGTTCGAAGTGGAATATTTGTTTGGGGTTTCTCCTCTCTAGCATCTGTCTCGTAGGTGGTGGGCACTAAGACTAAGTTTTCAAGCACAATATAGAGTTCTTCATGGTGGGGAAGAGGAGAAAAACGTACTGCTGTCCTGACATAAAGGATCCCTGACTAACTGGTCATGGATTCTCTACGTTTCTGCACACAAGTTTGGCTGCCTGATCCAAAACAAGGAACACTAGCCGGCTTCTACTCCAGGATCAGCTGCTGTCCACACAAGAGCTCAAATAGGGAAAAAACAGTCACAGCTCACTCTAAACAAACAAGGGTAAATTAGCAATCTATTCCTGTAGCCTGTTTGCCAGCTGAGATGAACTTGAGTGTGGTCTTTAGGGTTCTGTACAGTACAGTAAGCGGCCTACACACCTGTCTGAGCTTGACTGGAAATACTGCCTTGGGATTTCTGAAAGGATAGCCACCCAATCGAGAATGCAGATTTAAAAGAGAATTAGCTGCCAGTATTTTCCAGAGAGGAAGCTTCAGGGTGGTAGGGAGCATATTAATCATAAACCTCTAAAATTAACCTGTTCCCTGTCTCACTGTAGTGGACATGTGGTGTCCACGGCTAAGGGGAAATTGTCTGTTTTCCTCCTCTTGGCTTTCTTGGTCCCAAAACGCCCCGCTCAAAGTCCAAGACCCTTTCCCCGAGACCTTGCAGATGCACAAACACTGACATTTTACTAAACAAACTTATTTATAGGCACAGATTCAGTCTGATTGCAAGAAGCTTCTCAGTTGTAACAGTGCTGCACAGGAGATGGAGGAACAGAAGCCTCCTGATTCTGAGAATGGGCTTATTGCTTGGGTTCATCTCACTGCTGCCTGTCAAAGTCATCCTCAGGTTTATGTAGATCTACACCTGATACCAATACTGATCTTGTCTGATTCCTTGTCCCAGCTCTCTCTCAACCCAATTCTGCTTGGTTGCTGCTGCCATCGTGCATCTGACCATCGGCCCCGGTCAGCCCTAGTTGTTAAAGGTTGGCTTGGTACGTTCTTGTACCAGCCTACTACAAACCATGTTAGTCAACAGTTCCAGGTTTTAGGTAGTGGAAAACAAGACTACACCAGTCCAATGTTAGGATTCAGAGCTCATTTTCTTTACTTCCATGATAACTAACATATGCAATAAAGTGATTTAGACGGTATCTTTCATGTTAATAATAGCAGTTCTTCACTGTCTACAGTAAACCAACTGTTTACATGTACATACAGACTTTAGCCTCTATATATTTCCTAAATATATTTATTGAATCAACTGATGAGAAAGGAAAAAATGACAATAAGGATCTGTACATGCTGCAAGACCTCAAGTATATTAACTGGATCCTTATTTAGAAGATGAAAGGTAGCAGATATAGCACAAATTAGCAAGACATTATAGCCTAGGTTGGGAGTTTTCCACCCGATTTGTGAGGCAGCGCATGAAGCTCACCCACGCAAGTGTCTTTCCCAATATTTGTTCTTAACTTATAAACAAAGGGTTCATGTAATTATGTATGTTTGCACAGATTATGCAACATTACTAAGTATTTCTCAAAATGAGAATTTGCTGCAAAAATGTACTGCAGTAAAATGAATGTATTTCAGGGTGCATTTCACAACTTCTGTCAGTGCTTGGTTCTTGTGAAGCAGAAAACAGTTTTCATTAAAATGTTGTTTAATAAGAAAAAAAGCATTGTAAAAAAAAAAAAAACATAACCCCCCCCCCAAAAAACACACCACACAATTACTGAACAAAAGATGAAACAAGAAAAGATGCCAATTTTCTAGATATGATCCAAATGTAAAGTTTGCCCATTTAAAAAAATATTTGAACGATTACACCTGACAAGTGCAAACAGAATCACTTTGTTTACCTACTACAGGACTGGAATAAAAGGGCCATGCATGACTAAAAATACTGAAACCTTGAAAACGGTAAATTACACTAACAAACTGACAAACACTAAAATCAGCATCATTTTAATTCTACTCTATAAAGTATTTTAGTGAAAGTAAGAAAGTACTAAACCTTTTTAAAATGTATGTACTTGTTTTAGACATTAATATTCACAAAGATTCTGTGTTTGAGGTAAAAGAGACCCTAAAATCAATGTAATTCCTATATTTCTGGGCATTTTGTTGTGCTTATGCAAAACGGAGTGGTTCCCATTTCCATTAACTGGTGACTCCACTGTAAGTCCAAATTTAGGTCCCTTTAAGACTCAGCAAACTGCTTGGGCCATTTCATTGTGTACATCTGATCAAAGCTCTTGACGACTGTACCTATAAACACACTTGACTTATTCTGGCGATGCTACGGTCCCTATCAGAAATTAGAAATTACTTCCACTAGCCACAGGGACCCAAGAGTATGCTGGTTTTCATAACCAAAAACTAAAACAGCTGATTTCACTGACTAACACACCTTCAACCAGAGCTGGAACTAATAATTGAAATCGGCTCTTCTAGTGTTTGACTGGGATGAAAACTGGCAGCGTTGTGGACCTCTGTGTCACATAGTTGAGATCTACTGCTCTAGACTTTGTGACAATGACAGCCAATGCCAGGGGTAGGCAACCATGTGCCAGAGTGAGCCAAGAGGCTGCAGGTTTTCATTTCATGAAATGAAAACCTGCAACCTGCTCACTATGCGAAAGCAAAAAGCCAACTTGTTTAGGGTGTCTTTCTCCTCTTCTGGAAGCAAGTATCAAAATTGTAGAATCAAATAAGATTGAAGAATTCTACATATCTGGGGCATGTGAAGTGTATATAATAGAAACAAGTACAAAATAAAAGCCCTTACTTCCTCAACATTATGCTTTTTCAACTTCCATCTCTGAGTAGACAGTAGTTGCAGTGTAAAAAAAAAAAAACAATATTACATTGTAAACACACTAAGAAGTAATAAAAACCTTGATGCTTCTTTCCAGTAATTTTACTTCCGGGGAGGTGGAGGGCCAGGAGGAGGAGGGGGTGGAGGAGCAAAGGGGTATGGCGGTTGCGGCATAAAGCCCATGAGTGCAGGCTGTGGTGGGACAAACTGCTGAGCCATCAGAGGCTGGGGCCCCCCTGCAGGTGAGGGAGGAGGAGGCTGGCCAAACTGACCCTGTGACTGGTTAGACTGATCCTGCCCTCCGCCTCCAGTGGACTGGCCTCCACTCCGGGACGAGTAGCCCCCACCCCTGCTGTAACTCTGGTACTGCTCTGAACTCGAGCTGTAGTTGCTCCTGTTGTCGCGACTCCGGTCCCTGTAGGAGGAAGAGGAAGAGGAAGATGAGCGATCTCCATCACGGTTGCTGTGGCTGTCCCGGCTAAAGTTGTTGCGGCTGTCTTTGCCCCCGCCACTGGAGCGCATGCGCCGATCACACTCCTCCTGGTACATTAGATTTGGGTTGTTGGAGCTGCTGCCACGGTAACGCATTCTGCCACCTGGAATAAACAGAACATTTTCCTGCATCAGAAATCTGGGCAGCATCTTTTTCAAACTATGGTGACCTATACCGTTCCGTGACAAGATCCAATTTTTAAAAATTTGAAAACGTTCCTTTCTGTTTGAGAGTGAAAAACCTCTTAATATCCTCCTTACCCCCTCCGCCTCCACGGCCCGAGTCAACGAGCTGAAGCAGTTTAGGGTTAATGGCCTGCCGGGCCTCCTCTAACACTCGGACAAGGTCACGGGCCTGCCGCAAGTTCCCTGGGGTGAAAAAGGTGTAGGCAGTGCCTTTGTTGGTACTGCGGGCTGTACGTCCAATACGGTGGACGTAATCCTCAGAGGAGTTGGGATAGTCATAGTTGATGACAAACTTGACATCCTCCACATCTTTTGGGGAAAGAGCCATGAGTTTCACATCATGGGAGAAAGGACAAACATGATGATTTCAAACCAGGAAAAAAGCAACAAAAAATGAGAATAACTAATTTTTTATTCCACATCAAGGGCTGCTGGGTTGACAAAAATTATTGCTTAATATATGTACAATTATTAACTTTTAATATTTTGGCCTGATACTACAAAGAATATACTATTTTTCTATAATTTAAGATTACAAATCATAATCATGCTCTCAAATGAAAAACAAACAAATACAAAAACTTACCTGCTCAAGCATAAAGCATTAAAAAAATCCACACATCCAAACAGCAAAATCAATTTTAACTTTACTTCACTGTCTTAATTTTCTATGGTCTGTAACTGAAATTGAATTTGTCAAAGTCCAGTGGAACTTCAACTGTCAGACCCAACATGACTTTGGTGTTTTTATTCCACTTGATCTATAGCCAATGACATCAGAGTGTAAGATCTTGCTTCACATGGTTAGGCTTCATAATCCTCACACTCGAGTATAAAGAAATGCAGAACTGTTAAACAGTTTGAGTTGAAACGAAGGAGCATAAGAGTCTGTTTCTCATTACAGAACACATGGGGCTCTGACAGCACTGCTGAGTCCGATCAATTAGTCTCCCTTTTCCCCTCCGTCACAACAGAGGGATGCCACTTTATTAAATTCTAGTCTACTAAATAACAGAATGAATTTGCGCCATAACAATAATTAGCACTTGATGGAGGACGAAAACAATTCCTATACCTAGCAGGGACATAGCTGTGTTGCACTGTGACTTTAATATGGCTGTGATGGAAATACCGGAATGTATGGTGAGCTCATGGTGGAGATAGGAGAAAGGGGTGGTGAGGTACTTACCCCCTTAATTGTTGTTTTTACAAAGGTAGTCAGTCACCCCCTGATCAGTCCTGGTTCATTTGGAGGGCCTGAGGCGGAGGGAGACAGGATTCCCCCCTTACCCTTTGCACACACCAGCAACGTCAGACGGGAGCAGAACCTTTTAACCTTGAGACATTGGCTGGTTCTGTTGCTCTCTCGCCGCATTGCAGGACCCTCCTCAGGCCCTGGCCAGGACTGGATCCAGACGAGCCCCTCTAACTCTCTCTCCCCTGTCTGTCTGCTTTTTGGAAGGACCGATGGGCAGACAAACAGGCACCTCAGGCTGGTCCCAAGGAAGGCTCGCTGGATTTACAAAGACTGACAATACTGGGCCATGGGGGATCTTTACTTGAGAAGAATAGGAGGGCCTTACCCCTCAAAAACTAGCCAAGCTTCAACTTTAAAGTGACTGAGGGGGTAGAAGCCCCAGTAGTGACAGAAGCACAGACTGCCTGTAACAGCTGCCATGTGCTGCCGAACCCTGAGAGAAGAGGGGAAAAAAGAACAAGGATACGGTCATAGGAAGCTTGGCAAGTCAAATATACTTCACTTCTCCCTCCTTCTCACACCAGATTCATCCTACTAACAGATCATAGAGGTGAAACTAGTCAACAGCCTTTGACTGCTGCTTTCTTCCTGGACCTCACCTGTCATTTGCTTTTACACTCCAAACACATACCAGCTGCAAAATATTAACAATATGTATATGACTTGTCATTTGTTGTGTGGGTGACCGTGTGAAATGAGCAACATCATCATTGAATTTGTATGGCCAGCATAAAGGAGACATGAGAAGCATCTGCCTCCCACAACCGCTCCTTTCAGGCAGCGTGCCAAAGAGCCCCGGCTGAAGGAAACATATTACCGCAGTAACAAGAAACAGACTGTAAACCCACAGTGGACCAGTACGCCTGAAAGCCTCCATCTCAGACGTCACAGTTTGTTTAACTGTCAATCATCTGGGGATATTATACAAGGGGGGGTCCAACTGGATAATATGCCAATTTCCAGCTTCCTTTTGCATCAACAAATTCACCGTTGATGATTTTTGGGGGTAGAGTGTTCCAGAGTAGAGTGTTCCAGCTGTACATTATGGAAAATCCATAATGTAATATCCTTTACAAAAATTATCACACAGTCAAAATTTCAACCTGAAAAATAGTTAAAAAAAACACAATTTCTAAACACACTAACATATATGCATCGCCACATTGGCGGTGGGGCAGGCCAGTATGAATTTGTACTTGTCAAACGTGTGTGTAGTAGTAATACATGGTTGTTCTCTCAATCCTGCCATACATTAATTTGTCTCACCTATAGTAACTTACCTATTTGTCATGATAATATTGCAATCCTACTTCATACTACATAGAAGAACTGAATAGCTGAATCTGTGTTCGAAAATGACTATGACAACAATGACAGTTTTGGCCTTTGTTACAAATACAATTAATGGAAAAAATATTGAGGGTAAGGAACCAAACTATGTGAGAGGCTGTGTAGCCATTTGGATGTGTGTATGAGGAGACATACCCAGACCACGAGAGGCCACATCGGTGGCAATTAATATAGGAGCTTTGCCACTTCGGAATTCTGTGGAATTAAACAAAATATATATATAAAAAAAACATTAAAAATTAAAAAAATACTATGAAGACCAAAATGGAAGTCATCAGCTCAGCACACAGTCAACACAAGTGATAGAACTAAAAACTATTTTGAAAACCGCAACCTGTAGTGTGAATTCTGAAATCTTGTCATTTGAATTGTCACTGGAGAGATATCTTTTTCATGTTCTATATTCTGTACAGGTCATTCAGCGATTAAAGATGAACAATATTAAGTCAGAAAATAATTGTAATACATGAAAGGGAAGTATTGTAGGCATTCAACTATAAACACACACCTGTGAGTACCCAGTCTCTTTCTGGCTGGCTCTTGTCTCCATGGATACACATGGCTGGCCACCTGGAGCCAAAAAAACACCATACAATTGTAAGAATCACGAGGAGAGCTTGTCCTGTCGACATCATATATTTAAATTTCTCATTCTAGACTCATGTTTCAGACAGTCTCAACATCTCCAAATGTGTCGCACTCTCACCCGTCTCGTCTCATCCGCCTGGTGAGCTCGTCACAACGCTTCTTGGTCTCCACAAAGATAATGGTCTTGTTCTCCTTTTCAGCCATGATCTCCTCCATCAGCTGGATAAGTCTGAGAAAGAAAAAGAGAGACATAAAGTCAGTCAGAGCACTAACGATTCAACAACAATACTGAATTCAGTTTCAGCTGTGTTTGTGGAGGAGGCCATATTCATCTGACCCATGCTGAGGGGTTAGTAAAATGATCATCAGGACAAACAGACGATATAATCTCACTGCTGGAGGACGTGTGTCTCCATACAGGCAATCCTTACTTGTTGTCCTTTTCAGTTTCCATGCAGACATCGACTATCTGCAAGATGTTGTGGTTGGCACTGAGCTCCAGGGCGCCAATGTTAATCTGGACATACTCTCTCAGGAAATCCTCAGCAAGCTGGCGCACCTCCTTAGGCCAGGTGGCGCTCCACATTAGGGTCTGTCTGTCAGGCTGAGAGAGAGAGAGGGAGAGAGAGAGAGGGAGAGAGAATGCAGGTGGTTTAAAGACAATGGAGGATGGAGCAAAATGATAAAGTTCTTCATTGCAAAATAAGGGACAGACTTCTGGAGCAATATTTTTCAGATCCTTTTGATGAGTTTTCACTAAATTAGACAAATTGCCGCTTCTCAGATGATGCATCACCAGTAAGATGGTCAGTGTACAGAAGCTGTCAACGTGATTGCAATAATTAATAGCTACTGTTTTATTAAGTCACATATAATTCAGTACAGCAGATAAATTTGAATTAATGAGCTATTATGTTCCTACTCAAAGTTTTGTTAATCTGGGTTGAAATTAATTTGCAATGTAGCTCGTCTTATTTTAAACCCCATATTTAGTATTTTAAAACTAGATTTAATAAACTTGGATTACCCCAAATCTTAGATTAATTTAATGCTTATCAATGCCAGTATCATTTTACATTCAAGAACCATGGTCCTTCAATCAGTTATTTTAAATGCTTTTAACTGTAACCTTCCTCTTACCCTGATCTGGTCAACTATCTTGCGAATCTGCGGTTCAAAGCCCATGTCCAGCATGCGGTCAGCTTCATCAAGCACGAGGTAGGTGCAGCGCCGCAAGTTAGTCTTCCCTGCCTCCAGGAAGTCAATGAGGCGACCAGGTGTGGCGATGCAGATCTCGACACCTAGAGGACAGACATTATTAGGTGCTCCATGATAATATGTACCCCTGAGACTCTGTAGGGCCCTCATAACCTTGCCTATGGGTAAAAATACAACTTGCGCTCCTACACCAGATGGTACAGTAGTCACACAATCGTGAGCCAGCTCTACACTGATGTGCTGTACATCCACACGCTGTCAGGGGTGATTTACTAATAATAGTTGCTTAGTCAATACATAAATATTTTGTTCAGTGATGTGCTTGGTTACTATAGCACTGCCACAACACATACTGTATGTGTCAGCAGGCGGAGTTTTTTAAAGTCAACTGCCCACTCCTTCATCCACTTGTGCTCCTAGACACCAACCGAACAAATGTATGGTGATATGTATGTATGGGATAAAAATAGAATGGAAACATCTGAAAAATCCAGCCAAGATTCATACCGTTGCCTTATAGTTAGAAATATATGAATAATTCAAAAGTATATAAACCCTGATCAGGTTTGATTTAATATCTGACAAAT
The DNA here is from genome assembly GCA_900302555.1 of Myripristis jacobus. NCBI lineage: Eukaryota > Metazoa > Chordata > Actinopteri > Holocentriformes > Holocentridae > Myripristis > Myripristis jacobus. The sequence goes on from OMLB01002261.1 coordinate 31,103, forward strand.
TCTTTGGGATAGTATACTGTATGCGATTAATTCTCACATGTCTAGAACTATACCCACCCCTCTCCAGGTCTCGAATCTGTGGTCCTTTGGGTGCGCCACCATAGACACAGGTGCTCTTGATGCGTGAGGACTTGCCATACTCATATGCCACTTGCTGAACCTGCTGAGCAAGCTCTCTGGTTGGGGCGAGAACCAGGCACTGAGGAGAGAGGAGGAGGGCTGGGTTTCACAGACTGACTGTATGTCCGGACAAACATAACACAATAAAACACTGCTAACCAAACGGGTGACATGTGATATGATATGAACTCTTACAATTGGTCCATCTCCTCGCTCGAGATAGGGCTGATGGTTGATGTGTACGATTGCAGGAAGAAGATACTGCAGTCAACAGAGAAACAGTCCGATTAAAATGATAAACTTGCATATATAATGTGCCGTGAATGAAAATCGGCTGTAAGTGAATCCAAACACATTAGTAGTCCATAGTCCTCTCCCATATTTCCAGTCAGTACAGTCTACGCATGTTAAAATGAACACAACCCATGCTCACAGAGGTGCACAAGTGCGTATATCCTATTTGATCACTTTTTGGTTTTGGTAGGATTCCACGCACTTACTGGTTACAGTTATATTACAGTTTGGCCATACTGTGGTGCTGTGACAAGTGACTTTATAATTGATCTAATAACTCCTATACTGTCTAGCAAAGAATCAGTTTCTCTCATGTACTGGTCTTCATTTCTGCTATGAAAGTTTTTCTACTGTTCTGAATTTTATGTAAAATCTAATTTTGCCTGCTAAATTAATTTGATTTCCTGGATTACTGCTATTATACAGCATTTTGAAATCCAAACTGTATGGTCATAGATGATGTCAAAGATAAGCAAATACAAAGTGTAGCACAAACCCTACATGTCTGAATAGTCACATAGCACTTGGCCATGCTTCATATCACAACAACCAACTGCCAAATTTTACACGCAGCTTAATTCAGTGACCTACTTCATGTCTTCTCCAGAGATTTCTGATACCTGTAACCACTCGGCCAGGACTAATGATGCTGAGCTGCTGCAGTTCACTCTTGGGAGTTGCTGTCTTCTCATTATGTGGCTTCCCAAGTCTGTCATTAGGTCATGCTATATTTTGCAAAACTGCAGTATCTCAGGCACCTGTGTGTGCTTGGCCCATTGGCATGGACCCTGTTAAAGGCTGCCTGCAGCTACAGTCTGAGTCTTATTCATTTTGCTGCTGAAACAATTCAATTTCCCCACAGAAACTGATACATTTTCCTCATTATGTTAAAAGATCAACATGAGACACTTACAGCCAGAGTCTTTCCAGAGCCGGTCTGAGCTATCCCCACCATATCTCTGCCACTCAGGGCCAGGGGGAAGCCCTGGGCCTGGATAGCTGTCGGCTCCTTGAAATTCTGTTGCATCAGCACATCCATCACATACTCTGGCAGCAGAGGGAGAACAACAAACAACAAGACAGTTATAGCTACTGCTCGCTGTAGAGGCTTGAGAGGTTATGAAATCATAAAAAAAAACATTCCAATGAAATATAATCTCTTGTAAATACACCACAGATCCTTTTGAGAAAATGTTTCATAAATTATTCAACAGGTCATTTACACTAGTATTTAAACTGGTTGCATTGTTTCACAGATAAATGCTTCAAAGGCTAGTGCCTAGCAACTACAGTTGAGTGAATATGTGTCTATATGTTGTTTTACTCACGAGGAAACTGTGCCTGGTGAAAACTGGTAACAGCCTTTGGACAACCAGAGCCTCTGATGGTGATCTCTTTCTTTCTACGAAACTCGTCTATCTCATACTGCATATGAGAGAGAGAAAAAAAACTGTGTGACTGTGTGGGCATGATTTCAACATCCTATTGACCCCATTCAGTGTTTCAGAACTGTGATGTGCGAGGGAGGGTGAGGGAGGGAGGTTATGTTTTATTTAAAGATCCGATTAGGTAGTCAAAAGGACACATTAAGTATCTGACACATAATCTTGGGTCAAAATTTTTGGAGGTTTTAATTGCTATTTGACTGCAAATGATAAAACAATTTTTTTTAGTAATGTTAAAGGTAACAGAAGGGTGAACCTACCTGGTTCATGCGTTGGACCTCAGGGTGCTCCGTGTAGAAATTCTTCTCAAATTTTGGCAGCTCGTCCAGGTTCCACTTCTTCTTGCGGAGTCGGTCCCCTGGATTTCCAAACTTCATCGGCGGGGGGCCGCCCCGGCCGCCCATGGAGGAGCCAAACCGCGGCCTAGATAAACACAAAAGTGGAGTCGGAAGACTGGGTTCATCTCGGGGCAAAGCAGCCTCCAACTTTACGGTGTAAATTTAGACATGCTTGATGACTTCGTGTCGAAAACCGTCTGTCAACATTTGCTGGGTCGGTGGTGTAGCGGTAGTTATTTGTGAATTTCATCGGCCCACTGTTTGGGAATGAATTCACACACCAAACCGCGCAAAACAAATCCGCAGGGACCTCGGGTGAGAG